>VWZZ01003654.1:170252-206808 GCA_013399095.1 Psophia crepitans | reverse complement strand
AGACCTGTGTTCCAGACCCTTCACCAGTTTCGTTGCCCTTCTCTGGACACGCTCCAGGGCCTCGATGTCTTTCTTGTGGTGAGGGGCCCAAAACTGGACACAACACTCGAGGTGCGGCCTCACCAGGGCTGAGTACAGGGGGACGATCACCTCCCTGCTCCTGCTGGCCACATTATTCCTGATACAGGCCAGGATGCCGTTGGCCTTCTTGGCCACCTGGGCACACTGCCGGCTCATGGCCAGGCGAGCATCAACCAACACCCCCAGGTCCTTTTCCTCTACACAGCTTTCCAGCCACCCTGACCCCAGCCTGTAGCGCTGCCTGGGGTTGTTGTGGCCAAAGTGCAGGACCCGGCACTTTGCCACATTAAACCTCATCCCGTTGGCCTCTGCCCAGCGATCCAACCTGTCCAGGTCCCTCTGCAGAGCCATCTTTGTTTACTGCCTGTCTTTTGTGGTATCTGGCAGCCGCTGAGCAGAGTCAGGGACCATCTAGTCTGAAACATAACAAGAGAACCCAGACTGTGATTCAGGAAGGCAAATGGTTAGTTGTAAGGGGTTCCCGTCGCTTAGTTTACAATTAGCTTGGGGAACTGATTTGGTTTCATGTTCTTCACACTCATCTTCTGGCCAGGGCACCTCCAAGATTTGCTTCTCAGCTGAGGTTGCATGAAAGGCAGGGCTGGTGTGACCAGGATAGGTACCAGGCCTGGGGCACTGGGGAAGGGGCACGAGGACTCTGAGATGAGGTCTCGTTAAAAGACAGTATTGGAAAATTTACATTCTCAGTGTTAGGTCATTTATGACAAATACATGTAGAGACACTAGCTACAAAGGATCTAGTGAAAAAGCCATGTGTGTTAACAGGGAGAATTTTACTATCTGTAGTCAATAATAGCTGGTTTCCAGTGTCTCTATCACTTGCGTACTATTGCTATGTATAGTATTACTATCATTATAGTAATTGATTTTGGTTTTATAAGCAACTTCTTGGAAGGGACATTAATACCACAGTTATTGAAAGTACTCTCACTAAAAGCACTGCCATGTTTATGTTTTGCAGCTATATCCCTTTAAGCTGTCAGTCATTTCATACAGAGTGAATTTTACACACACAGACTAATTTTACTGATTTGGTGAGAGAAACTCATCTGGGTTCCTCCAAACGGGAATCAATCACTTTTCATATTAGCTGATTATTGGTGATGGCATTGAGTGCTGTCTGGGAGGAGGAAAGGGGGAAGAGGATGATTAATTGTTCCTTAAAAGCAACTGGACAGCTTTAAGCTGTGAGATGGCAATGTCCATGTCTGCTCCTGCCAGGAAACATCTCCACCTTCTCAGCAGAGGACCACTATGTATCAAAATACTCCAAGTTTTTGGTAGACGGTCTGACTCCCACTCCTTGGCCACTGAATTTTTCACCATTTCATAAGAAATGGAATAACATCACTTGGAGAGAACACGGGGAGCGGGCATTGCACATGTATATGTGCAGGTCGGGTTAGTTCCTTTACATCCACGGTTTCACATTTCCTCTAAGCAATTACGGCGCTGTGCAAACGATACATCTTTGTGCCCCTGACAGCAGTACATCAATTTGGCACTGTTAAACCCTGAACTGGTCTGAGTACTTTTCACTTTCAATATTTCCATGATTGTAGCTAGGTCAGATCTGTATCTGTGGCATGCTTTGTGAGATAGGTGGTTAGCATATAGAAAATATAACTTAGCAAATTTATAGTAATATTAATATTTCAAACTATGGAAATATACTAAACTTCTAATACTCTTCCTTGTTATTTCAAAGAGGTTGTTTCTTCCAAGTTCATATACAAAGCACTAAAATTTAAGCCTTTCACTTCAAATTTATTTTGCAAGATCTTGCAATTTTCTAGATTGTCCTGCTCTTGTGAAGTCAGCTGGCCTTGGACTTCGTGGCTCCTTGGTAGCCAACTGATAGAGCTGAGTTTAACTGAAGAATATAGGTTTTCAAATACTTTGTATATTATTCTGGCATGCTGGTGTTGCTTTGGGCTTCTGAGGATTTCAGCACTGCAGAGGTCATGTTATGGCAGCAGTCTTAACTGGCTGCAATTTATATAGGCACCGATGATGTTTGCAACATGTCATATTGGGAAAAGTGGTACCCTGAAGCTGTGAATGTGGAGATGGACAGAATCACACCAGTCTGTGGCAGGATTGTCAGCAAAATAAAATCTTACTGTCACTAGGCAGCTCATATTCACGCTCACAGCGCGAGGTTTTGATGCCAGCTGAATTGAAGGCAAAATGAAGGCAAACTACCCGAAGGTGTGTCGAGGTTGCCTTACAACAGCGTAAACTGGGGTAGGACAATAAATGAAATGGCTATTTTTGTGTGAGATCTGAAATTTTGTAAGAACCAGTCTTTGAGAAATTCCTAGCTGCATTATTGGGCCTAAGGTTTAGGGATGTGACCTTTTTCTACAGACTCAAAGAGGCCGAGAATGAAATTACTATGAAGTGTGTATGAACTGAGCTATGAATTTGACCTTCAAGTTAGATTTTCCCCGTGCACACTGGTGAACCAAGCGGCGTGATGGAAAGACAGGTCAGAGGAACTCAGCACTAAGCAAGGCAGGTAGAGGCACAACTATTTCTATCTGTCCACATCCAACTAATGCTTGTACATGTGCTCACCCTGACATAAATAACCAGAGCACAATACTTTGTAATCTAGGATATAATGGCCTGCAGCCTGTTCTCCAGCGTGTTTGTGGAATGAGGATTGCTAAGGCTACAGGGACATCCTGGCTTGGTCCTGGCTGGAGCATGGATTGAATGAACAGCACGGGGGACACTGCTGGGCAGCACATGAGAAGTCGCTGGACGTGACAGATACCACCACTGCAGGCACCTGACAGAAGTCACGGATGGTGCCCCGAGGGATGGCTGAGGTTTGCAGGTGTTTGAGGTGGAGTTCTGTGAGAAATGGCTGAAATTCACAGATAAGCAGAGGCGAGCGCTGGGGCCTTTTTTGGGAGCACAGCCTTGTAAGGCCCACAGAACCTCAGTCACTGCATCAGTAATTGCATATAACGCTGAGCTTGCCTGCATAACCACATGTCCTGGTTTTGTCTGGGATAGAACTAATTTTCTTCATAGCAGCTAGTTTTGGATTTGTGCTGGAACCAGCGCTGATAACACAGGGATGTTTTCGTTCCTGCTGAGCAGGGCTTACACAGAGCCAAGAGCTTTTCTCCTCACTCCACCCCACCAGGAGGCTGGGGGTGCTTCCTGAAGTTGGGAGGGGACACAGCTGGGACAGCTGACCCCAACTGACCACAGGGATATCCCATACCCTATGACATCAGGCTCAGCATAAAAAGCTGGAGGAAGAAGTAGGAAGAGGGGGATGTACGGAGCGATGGTGTTTGTCTTCCCAAGTCACCGCTTTCCTGGGGATGGCTGAACCCCTGCCCGCCCATGGGAAGTGGGGAATGAATTCCTTGTCTTGCTTTGCTTGTGCGCGTGGCTTTTGCTTTACCTGTTAAACTGTCTTTACCTCAACCCACAAGTTTTCTCACTTTCACTCCTACAATTCTCTCCCCCTCCCACTGCGGGGGGAGTGANATCTCCAACCTGAACCTCCCCTGCCGCAACTTGCAGCCGTTTCCCCTAGTCCTGTCACTAGTTATCTGCTGCTGGCTGGGGTTAAACCACGACACCATATCAGAAATACCGGATTTGTGTATGAAAGTTGCAAAACCAGGACCAATGGAGAGGAAGTAGTTTAGGCAGGGTTGTCCATCTGGGAGGAGTCTAGGATGGAGAAAGGGAGGTTCAAGGCTGGTGAAGAGGAGGTCCAAGACATGGGAGATGGGATAACAAGGATAAAAATGGTATGTGCATTGCTTACCCACAGCTGAAACAGGGCAATAACCCAACCCGTTGTTCAAACCTGAGCACATGAGTTAAACTTACTGCTGTGGTCATGAAGCCTAAGGGGGATGGGTAATTTTCCCTATGCTGGCTGACATGGAGACCCAGGGGACAGAGGGATGCAATACCCTGGTGCCACCGTGTCTGTGCCTGGACCAGACCTGTTGGTGTATGTAGGTACCCATCACCTCCTCGGGGTGATGACATGTGACCGTATCCTCTTGCCTGTGTGAAAGCAAAAGCAAAATGCTCATGCAGGCCAGCTTTGTGTGTGTGTGCTTACCACAGTGGCTCTGCTTAATATCCATTGAAACCTAAATGATGTCTGCAGGGGTTTCTGAAATGTCAAGCTGCAAAGCGGTGATTTAGGACTGCTGTTCCTGTCCCCAGATCTGATGTTTTGTTGCGCTCCATCTCTTTTGCTGAAGATTTTAGGACAAATGCCAGTGTGACCAATGCGTTTTAACTCTCTCAACACTGGAAAGTGAATCTTCCCCCACTTGCCGCGGTGGCTCAACCTCTCTTCTCAGTGGAAGCATGGAGGATTTCCTTCCCAGTTAGGAGCCCAGGAGAAAACTGCTAGGAGAGGGGAGGTGCTGCCTCCCAAAAAGCCATGGTGCTGTCAGCAGCCCACCAATATCTTCTCTCTTGGGGCTGCAAGAGAAGCTCTGGCTCAAGATGAGGTCAGGACTAAGACTCGTCTCCCTCAGTACGCCCCAGCTCCCAGGCTTCATGCCCTCCAATGGGAGAAATTTGTTTTTTCATTGCTGAAATTCCTGGCTCCACTCTTCTCTAACAAAATTTATACAGTGATGGAGTTTGCTACAGGTATGCAGCTTCCTACAGACTTTTCCCATCCACTTCATAAATGTTTCTGTCATGCTGGCAATGCTCAAGATCATTATATTTGAAAACAAATATACATGAAATTTCAGTTACAAGAAACCACATACTGTTAGTCAAATAATTTTGGGTGGGCTTATTGGTATATTTTCAACTGGTAAGGGACTTTCTTAAGCCAAATTGATGTACACCTGTTTTAAACTCATTTAAGAATCTCCAGGATGAGTTTTGTTGTGGTGTAACTAGCTCATTTAAAAATGCACTCTTTTGCCTAACCACTGCAAACCTGGGCCTGAATCAATCTGATCTGGAGTCAATGAAAGACCACAAGACGGCAGTTTTGCAAAGCTAATTTTTACAGAAATCCTTCCAGGATTGCACTCCAGAGGTAAGCTTTTCTGGTGTAGATCTTGGCACACGCAAATGAGAAACATTAATTAGTGACGATCTTCAAATCATGCTTCCTCCCACAAGCAGTGGTATAATTATCATTCATAGATGATTACTCATTTTTATCTGCTTTCAATAAAAAAATGAGTAAATCTCAGTGAAAGCTCATAAGATGCTGCTGAGCTGCAATCTGATACAAACTAGGACTTAATGCAGATTTCATCCAGTCTTTAGTCAGACATAAATAAAGTTGTGTGATGGTAAAACACCCAGATTTCTTGTAAACAACATGTACATGCCTGTTCTAGTTGTAATAATTTGTGATAAATAATAGTCTAAATTTATAATAATTTGCTTTAAAGACACTATTGAATAAAAATTTTAAAACTCCTCATCACTTCTCATAACACTTTAGACCCTTAGCACTGTACATTTAAAAAGTCCCTTTTGGTTTATACTACACAAAATACTCATTTAAGTTTCAGCTCATTCCTTGTACTTCCCTTCACTTTCCCCTTTTCACGCACTACCTTAAATGCTGAGATACTTAAACTATGAAGTCCAGAGGCGGTATTTTCCCATACCATGGAGCCAGGACACATAGGTAGCTAGATCTTGCAACATTTTGGGAGGCAGAATTTATAGTAAACAGTTGTATAACTCTACACTGCCAAAATATGTAAGTGCTGCCTTTCCCACCAAGTTGTGTCAGGAAGACCTTCTCCCTGTGCCTCCTCTTTTTCCAGGGATGAGTTATGGAGACAGAAACCTTCTTTCACTGTAAATCTGTGCCTGACAGCACAGAAAAGAAAAATACGTTAATTTGTTTTGCCGACTATATTTGTATAAGTGCTGAAATGAGCTAGCTTGGGCACCAGAAACATCATGCTACATTAGCATGGAGGCCTGAATGGGTTAATGCACCCAGCCAAGAAACATGATAAATTCTCAGCCATGGAGTTCCCGGTCCCTGCAGCTGGACAGCCTTGTTATGTGAGTTAACCTGATTAAAGCTAGCTGACACGCTCTTCCCTGATACATGGGACGCCTATGTTAAGAGGCACGCAAGACACTGATTGCCCCACAGGAGCATTTGGCTGCTCCAGAGCTGTGCTTATCAGCAGATCTCATCTCAGTGCAAATAAGGGCTCTTGATCCCTGATGATTTCCTAATTTCATAGACAGCCAGACCCAGGAGACATGTAACCTATACACTTAACCTCTCATCAGGCAAGAAAAATATGGTTTGCACAGGTTGTTGACTCTTGCAGCCTTCATGCTTAGCAGTTACTTTCACATAGAGAGGCTGTTCTTGGATTATTTTTTTTTTAGAAAAGTTGTGGTTGACTTCTTTACTCACACTTCATACTTTTAAATGTTTTTCACCACCGAAGAAGACCTTTTCTCTGCATTTTCCTTTTTACCTGTCTTTGTGCATGTGTCTCTGCAAGATGCCGTGCTACCAACATTTCCTCTCCTGTGTTTTTAACTAAGTTTTTAAAGCTTTTAATTTTTTTAACCTATGTTGTTTCATAAGGTTGACCATGGCACTGATCCCTGCTATGGATTTTTAAAGATGACAAACACAAAACTTGGTTTAGGAAATCGTGTGAACTTGAAAGATCTGGTGACGGACCCAAGTCTCTGGCTGTGGAGCAGGTATCTGTCCCAAGGGAAGACATTTGCCCCAGGTTTTGTGCTGCGGCAGTACCTGCTGCTGGGTTTGTCCCGGCTGTTGTGCTCCGTGTTTCTCTATTGTTTTACTGAATGGTTCGGCAAGGCACGCACACGCGCAGGCACAAAAGAGCACAGATGTTGAGTATTGGTGGATCTGTGGGGCCCTCCATAATCCTTCCTCCTACTGCTCAAACTTCCATTCAGACTATTTGTTCATTGACTGTATGACTAAGACCTGCAATCAGATAAAATACAGGTGGGAGGACAGCTTGGATAATGAGATACCGTATCAGACATCGGCAGATAAGCTCTGCAGTCACCGCGTGCAATTCATAACGGGGGGAGGGCAGAAGAGCGTGCCATTTCCAGCACATATTCCTCCTTAGAGGAACAATGCTTGGGATAATGCTTGGCTATGGGTAGCCCTGGTATTCGTGATGCCGGTTAGGAAGGTTTAACTGTAAAGTTTGCTCTCCTGATGGCATGTGAATGGTCGTGAGCAGGCGTCTGCCTACAGCAACATCGCTCGGTCAGCCGGGCAGCAGCTAAGATGCGGATCCATCCATAACAAGTCCCAGAAACATCGTCCCAAAACAAAATGAACTACAATCACATTTGCCTTAAAAAAAAAAAAAAAAAAAAAAAAAAAAANAAAAAAAAAAAAAAAGCAGCCTGTCTTTCTAACTGTAAAGGCTATGCTTTCATGAAATGGGAAGACCAGTGCTGAAGACATCCACATTTCTCAGCTGGGAATAGCGTGCACAGTGTTTTGGGTGTTTTAAGGAAACAGAGAATGACACCACAAGGTGCTGGGGGACTTGGGAGGAGAGGAGTTAGCTCTATTATCTTCTGAAAAAAATTCTTTTGCTTTAAAAAATAGATCCAGGGATAAAATGTTTCTGTGTCTCCTTGATCACTAACAGTTTCATCTCTCTAAGAAAGAAATCTTAGTTTCCCCTTTCGAATGGGCTTACAAAACCCCAAAATCTCTTATTGAAACCCCATTTTGATTAATGATTTACACTCTTTTTTTAAAAAAAACTCTTGACTTCCCTAGAGGTTGCAGTTATATGGAGAATGGAAGAACTATTCACAGAGCTTCATGAATCGTAACTTTTAAAATAACATGAGCTATTTTGAAGGCTAATATCCTTTGAACTAATATAATGTTTAGTTTGTAACTAGAAACAAAACCGCCTTGTTATGATTCTGCTCCCATAGTCCTTTGGGAACAGAAATCATGCAGAACATGTAAAATTATTGTAAATAAAGACTGTTTTGCTGGAGAAAAATCCTATGTGGGGAAAGTATTTTTTAAGAAATCTTTCATTAGAAAGAAATCTGTTTCATTTGTCAACTATAAAACACCTCACTGGAACATCGTAAAAATTGCCCTGAGGAATGAAGACTATGTCTAACATAACTAGAAAAAGTTGCTGAAGGAACAGTTGGGTTCTCTCCCCACCTGGCAATTGATATTTTTACTCTTTTTGACTTAAAGATCCTGACGCATTTTGCAAGCCTAAAACTTCACATACTGCACAGAGTCCCTGTGGGAGACCCTGTGCCATTCCTCACTTATTAACTCCGCAGGGGGAGAAATGCACTTTGCAAGTGGGCCACTGTGTAAAGACAACAGGATTGACTTGTCCTGCAGCCCCTGATGCCCAAATGCTGAGTCGGGACTGGAAATTCAGCAGCACTGAAACCTGCCGATGAACTGGGCTAATCTCTAGGCACACACCTGAAATTCTACTTTATCTTCATTGTTTTATGGCTTAAAGGGAATGTAAATATGTTTCTAAGACTGCACCTCATAGGGAAGACTCGTTCCCTCTAGTGAAAAGTCACTGTCCAGCCACCTTTCCTGCGTCCCCCGTGGTTTTAAAGACCTCTGTGGTCATCAGTCAGATGCTCAATCTTCTCTTTCCTACCTGAATAGTTTGAGCCTGTGCACTCATTCCTCATATTGATGAACTGTGCTGTTATTCCTCATACGGAGGAAAAAGCTCATTATACAGGTGTTACATTATTAAAGATGCTTAGGTCACTTAACTCCCACTGAAAAGAAACCCTGGTCCATAAAACCCCTAACTCTCATATAAAGACACTGGAACATTGGCTCTTAGGTGCATAAATCCTTTCTGAATATGGGCATGTGGCTCCTAAATTAATTAGCTGCTTGTGATTTCAGGCTTTGAGCCCTGCACAGCGTGTGTGGCAGGGTCAGGAAACTACTGGAAGGAACATATTACACCATGGTCTGTTCTAGTTTTGTTGCTTTGCATTTAAACCACTAAGTAGAAAACAAGCATCTGCTTTTCAAGGTCTTCAAATGCACCGAGAAAAACTGTAAGAAAATTCTGCACTGAATTCTCACCTGCAAATGCGTTTTCCATCTCAATTTCTCATCTTGCTGCTTAAAGATATGTCAAAGGCCCACAAATATTTACCGACGAACATCATTTATTCAGCTCTGGGGAAATGGTGCTATTTGTGTTTATATGTGGACTATCACTTTGTACAAGCTAAATGTCACTGTACATGCATTGTTTTTCAAGTCAATATTTGTTTCTTGCTGCTATTCTGTGTCAGGAGACTGATGTCAACGGGGTTTGTTTAATCTCCACATGACTTGGTTCTGTACACAACTACTCCACAATTCATAAAGGCCACAAATGAACAAATTTGACAGACTAAAACTGAACAGTATATTACGGACCTTGAAGCTTCATCCGAGACCCTTTGAAATCAATGGAAATGTTTCCACTGTGAGTAAAAGATTTCAGATTGAGCCTTAGTGAATATATGCCCAATTTCTCACTGATAAAATAAAGCAGATGACTCATACAATAGCTCTAGACTTGCTTGGAAAAGAAAATTGTGTATGACTAAACAAATAAGGGTTTGGGTTTCTTTTGTAGCAGAAGGTGCTGTGGGTCCTTACTCATGTTGAAAAATGTCTCATGTTGGTGAAAAGCACTGGGCTGGTGGCATGAGACTGCTGCTGGGGACTGTGAGCGTGGGATTTCCATCTGGCCAGTGTGCATGCGGCAAGTGCAGGAGAAATGAATTAGTGGCAGCCTACGTGGTGTACAACACCCTAAAGGTCAAGGACAGACTCCCATTTAGACTTCTTGCACAAGCCCTGGGTGCAAATCCTGCTGGTGAAGAGACATTCACAAATTAGACTGGCTGAGCTCTGACCTGTACAGTGCACCCTCAGTTTGCCATGTGGGGAGGGTCCAAGGATGCTGCAGTACATTTAAGGTAGCATGAATTTGTATCTGAACCAGATTCAAGCTACCATCACAGTCTTAAGGCAAATGCTCATGGGGCTTGTGCTCTGTGCTGTGATGTGAACAAAAATCTCAAGCTAAACCCTGTCAATAACTCCTGAAAAATCACAGAAAAAAGAGAGTTACTGCTTTTATTTCGGTAACTTTGCTGTCGGTAGTGGAAGCCATGGGAACCTATAGATCAATGCCAGACACTTGCTGAGCTGACAGCAAATATAGACAATTTTTTGGTTACCCATAAAATACAACCACTGCTGTGATACTGCAGTTACATTCTTCAGGGCCTTCACGATAACAGTAGCTTTCATATGAAGGCATACTTTTCCTCTGAGATAGTTACTATACTTACAACCAAGCTAAAATGTTTATTTTTTTCCATTGCCTGGGATAACTAAAGCGTATCTCTGCTTTTGGAGACTCTTAGTTGTGCCTAAACTCACATAACTGGCACTGTAACTACACGTGTGGAGCAACTACCGTGTAAATACAAGATAAGCAAAACATATCATTACGAAAACAATTGAATATCAAGCATTTCAGACATGTCATTATATGAATTAGTGGTAATTAGCTGTCAAAACCCATAAGCACAATATAATTAACCCACAAATACAACATAAATATAGAGTAATCACAAAAGTTCATCCACTATAAAGACTGAGCTGTCTTTTAACACATGTAATAAAATATGATGAATCAAACTCTGCTGGAAGTGATGTGTATTATGATAGCAGGAGTTGGTGTGTATTTTGGAGAAGGGACAGTATTTGATTCCAATTCTCAGCAGAATGGCACTGGAAGTCATCTGTTTTTCAACTATATACTATATAGACCCTATTTCTATTTTCCCTTTTTGTAGTAAATTTGTTATACCGAATACAGAAGACTGTGGATCATGCTAATAACATCCTATGACAACTAGTACATCCTGTCTTTTTATTAACCAGAAAAATGCTTACGTGAACATTTTTCCTGCCCTTGGTTGGGTTTTGCTGCAGCAGCTAGTATTTATAACAAGTAAAAGATATTAATATCGTGCTAACAAGGGAAGGGTCACAAAAAACTCCCAAACAGATCAACCAGAATCCCCCTCCACCGCTCCCCCAGGTGCCTGTCTCAGTGGTAGAAGACTGATTTTAAAGGCACGATACATTTCATACCTACTGTGTGCATTTCAAATACATTTTTCTCATTAAGAACAGTATTAATTTCTGGAATAAACCAGAGTACTTTAATCATCAGAACAAGCAAAGCCTTGATTTACTCTGCCTCAGAAAATGAAGGAGACAATGAGGGGGTAGAAGATGGAAAGTGTCTGTCTCTCTCACTTTACCAGACTTCTGCTTCTGGAAGCTTGAGTAGATATAGACTTGAGTAGAACTTACTGTTCGATTAGAGGTGAATATAACAAAGCAATGTTTTAAAATTCATCAGTTCTACAAAATTGAACCAGCATACATTCTCTAATTCATACAGGGACTAAAAACGTGCACAGTTTATGTATGTGTGTGCATACACAATTACTATAAAACTGTATAACCAGTATGCTATTCCTTAAATACTTATTGAAAGTCTCAGGATTCTTGATCTCTGATCATGAACGCCACAACTGTGCTGACCCACCTTCCCCTGAGATGAGAAAAGGAAAGGAGCCGACATTGTGTGACCTGGCAAGAGCTGAACAATGCTTACGCAGCATTTGAGGCTTCCTTGTCCCATGTGGGAAGACTTGCTATCTCCCTTTGCAGATCCCATCAGCTCTGCAGCTGATACTCAGCCCAGCAGTGCTTGCAGTGAGAGGTGATGGGCAGCATCCACCCGGACAACAACTACTAATCCTTTTTGGACAGGTCTGACACCTCTTCTGCTCCATTAAACGTGGACATTGCTCACCAGGTGACGCTTCTTCTTTATCTCCAAAGCAAAAGCATACTGACCTGAGTGATATTAGCTGGACAGAAAGTTAGTTTCTGAGTGGGATGGTCCTGAAAACCTATCAGACTGAGTACATTTTTCTCTGTCAAAACTTGTGCAAGTTAGGTATTCCTTATTCACACAGTGGAGGCTCTGGGACTTCATACCAGTGTAACAGCACATGGGGTAAGAAAAGGAGCTACCATGGTTTTGTGTCACTGCTACACAAGTCTGTTTCTGGGCTGACATGGTACCACTTATCCTGAGGAATTTAGAATTCAGAAATCAACAGATCCAATGGAATGGCTTAGGAAACAAACAGCAACATCCACCCCCAAGCAGAAATCCTCTTTGATGACAGTTTTAACTAGAGGTATAGAAGAACTGGATCCCCAGAATGCATGTGTGAGTTCATTTCCTAAATTAATAATCGGACAGGTAGTACAAGGTGAGAGAAACCTTTGCAGAAAATATAGGGCCTGATAGCTACTTGTACCCGTTTACCTGCCTCTGCCACCTTTCTAAATGGGTGGTCTGCATTTGGTCTCTTCAGACAAAGAGAGGGCTTGAGATGGCTGGGGCTAAGCATGTTTTCTGGGAGCTGGTGAAGAACACAGCACTCTGTCAGTCTGACATCAACACCTTCAGGCTAGGGTAACAGGTGAGTCTTGACGGATCCAGCACTCCAACATCATTACCTAGGATGTCCAAACCAGCACTAAGTTATGTATGCAGGTTTGGGAGATGGTAGAGAAAAATCTTCTGGTGTTTAGCAAGGAGCAGAAGTGCTTCTCAACACTGACCACATCACTGATGTGAAAGACTGCTCTGAGGATCCTGACTGAGCATAAAACAGTACCAATGGACAAGCTGAGAGGCAGAGAGGTGAAGTGTTTCCTCTAGTCATAGAAAGAGGTCCTGGAAGAGCTGGAGTTGAAGGCCAGGTTTTCTTCATCCATTGCTCCACCTGCTCTTCACCATCATGTACACCCAGGAAGTCTGGCTACTGAGAGCTATAGAGTCAAGTACGCAATGTACAATTTTTACCTGAATATTCATTGAAGTCACTGGACTCAAGAAGGAGCAAACCTTATTGATGGGCATATAGAATAGTTCCTACCATTACTATTTGGTGGGAATCCTCCTAGCAATGTTTAGCAAGCTCTGTTTTAAGCTTCTAGTCTAAACTTGCTGCATAGGCTCCTTCTGTACCCAAAGACAAGGTGGCGATGTTAGCTGAGCTACCTGCTTGAGGTGTCTATCCCTCTCTATTGCTTGCAGGTATATACATGAGCATTTTAAATGGGACTGTTAACTTTAAGATGGCAAACATGTGATGAGATGAATTCCAGCTTCTTGGTGTGCCCAGAGGAGGTTTGGCCTGCCTGACAAATGGTTGGTGAATATCACGCTATGGCAAAGCATGAGCATCATCTGAAACCATAGCAAGCCAACACTTGCAGATATTCATACTCCCTTTGTGTTTAGCTCTGTATCTTTACAGTCAGCCTCATTTTTTCTTAACCTCTTGGATGCTGCTATTGAACCTCTTGAAATGAATGGGGTGTTTAGACTTGCTCTCCCACCAGACACCCTGGATAGAAACAACTCAAAGAATCCAAAAATGAGGTGTCTGGATCCGCACATGCTTAGCCCTCTTGGACTGCCCTATGGCAAAGACCTGCAAGAACACAGGCAGAAAAATCCTATGTGAGCAGGAAAAATATTGCTCATAATGACAAAGGACTTTGAGCTATATGGTCTCTTATTTCAGCTGGACTTATTTCTCCCTCTGCTGCTCTAGGAAGGAGAGAGCCCGAAGTTTGAATTTGCTGTGAAAGCAAAGTCACTTCTGAGCTGGGCAAGTGCTTGCACCACGCAGGAGAAATGAAACTTATTTCCTGCTAGCAAAACCGAAGGAGCTAACATTCTTGCTCAGACTTGCTAAAAGTCACATGGAGGCTAAAACATGGGAATTTTCAGCCCAGAGGGGAAATATGGGTAGCTGCAGAGGGTGAGAATTGAGAGACAGGAAATCAGACTTGTCCACAGCAATGATCTTCTTAATCAGATGTTGACTCTTGCCCTGTAATGACACCACTACTTTGGACAACGCAGCACAGAAATGCTAGAGATTCACCCAGAAAGTGGAAAAATGAAACTATTTTTACAGCCTATGCACCTGCTTTGCCTCAATATGCCAGAACCACCAACTCCACCACCACAGTGAAAGATTTGTAACGGAAGTATCCAAGATGGGCCATCTTTTAGCATCATTTTAGCATTGCTTTTCTTTTTACCTATTTTTTTTTTTATCACAAACATCATATATCCATCTCTCTGCTCTGTGTAGAAGTGGACTGCATTTATGAAATAGAGCCTTAAAATCCTGCTTGTGGGTACTGCTGTGCTGTGACATTACAAACAAGAGCTCTGTGAAACTTTGGCTTACAAAAGAAAGATTTTTGTTTCATTCTAGTGCTGTCACTTTTGCCAGCTTTGTTACTGAAGACCAGTGGCACACACGGAAACACGTCCACAGTTATGGAACACAAAAGAGCTTTCGTTTATCAGCTCTCAGTAGAGATTTAATTAAACTTCCAGATATCCCCAGATGTGTTGGTTTCATATATTCACACCCATTATCTGCCAGAGTGTATTTAGTTCCTTACACCATGTCTCATGGGAGTGCATTATTCTGACCACCACTACAAACGTGAAAAACTAATTTGCAAAACTATCCGATTTTCAGGTTGAAGTAGCTCCATAAACCAATACTTAGCATCCTCCAAACTGGAATATCAATCAATGAGGCATGGGAACGCTGTAGTGTCAACTGCCCACTGTAGCAGGAGGGTAAATCCTTTGTCCAAAACCAAAGACAAGTTGCAAGGGCTGCAAACTGCAGAGATGAGGCACCTAAACTCAGTTTGTGGGCATTCCACTAATTCCTTTCCATTTACTGTTGCCATCCTTTCTTTCCACACTTCTGTATTCACTCTGTCCTCTTTTGTGGTTAGGTGACAGAGTGGACAACAGTTTTGAATTATGCCTATCATCTAAAGCTAGCTACAGGACATGCTCTCATGACAACGATTGTAAGTCACAGCTTATGCAAAATAAGTATTTTACAGTATTTTGTACGCTAATTATGGTCATCAATTAATTTAAGTGAAAGAGAATGTTTTGGTGAGAAGAGCTTTCTTTTACCTACTGTTGGAATATGATCCTTTTAACCTGGCCCAGGTGAGAGCAGCCACAACACAAATACACGTGTTACAGGACACTTTCCACACCATCGTACTGACCACTGGGCTGGGGCACTGTAAAGGTTCTCTGGAAAAACCTTATAGGAGACATTTTGTCTCCTTGATGGGCACCAGTAGTGCTAGACTTGCAATACATTAGCTATAACATCACTAGCTATATGTACTATTTCCCTTATCTGTACCTTTAGACCAAAGTGTGCTCATGTCTAGCATTATTGCAACCTATCACCTTATTATGGAGTTGAGGTGGGACATCAGAGGTGGTGGTGGACACTCAGGGAGCTGCTTGGTGCCATGCAGATGCAGGGAGGCTATGCTGGGCTGTGAGCACATGGGCTGCATGCAGGGCAGGAGAGATAGGGACAGCTGAGGGAGTATTTGGGGCAGCAGTGCCCAGACATTTCTACTGGTAAACCCCCTTCTCCCATGGGAATCCCAGCTGGCAGTGCTCTAGTCCTGCTGGGGATCAGGGGGCCTGGACTGGGATTCGGTGTTTTATCAGATGAAAGAGATTGTGTAAACAACCTGGACAGAAACTGGAGAAACCAACCCTTTTTTTTTAACGGCCTTCCTCAAATGCACCATCTGATCAGCATGTCTGCCCTGGAGCTCAGGGCACTCAGTCTGCCCTGGCATGCTGAGGACCTGTCCAGCGACTCCAAGGTACAGCCACCTTCTGCCTGGAGCTTGCTCTGGCCTTGCACCACCCAAACACACTGAGGAAGAAGATGGGAGGTTCGGAGGCAGACTCTGATTGCTATGTAGTGGGTGGCCCCTATTCTCCCTTTTCTCCAGCTGCAACATCCTTGTTGACACTGGGTCACATCTCAGCTGCTCTCCTTCCCAACACACCTTGCAATGTCCCGAAATATCATTTCACATGACCCCTCAACATGGCATGACATGCTTGCAGGTGATTAACCTGTATTTTACATTTGTAGAAAGAAGCTGGACTAGATAACCTCTGGAGGCCCAACCTACATGATGCTATGAGTATAGCCACCGCTGCATGCAAGAACATATATGAGTGAACTAGATATCTCGACCTATCCTAGTTTAAAAAGCAAATCCTTCTCTATCTAGGAATTTTTTTTAGAAAAATATGAACGCCTTTAAATTGATGACAGAAGCGTCAGTACCACACCTCATTTGGGCTAATGTGTCAGTGGCTTCTCTTAGATAAGCTTAAGGTAGATCTGTTCCCTTCATCCCAACACCCTTGTTTTACCACAGCTACATGCCACATGCTCCAGTACATGAGCCCATCTGACCACAGATGGGCTGGGAGGCATGGACTGGAACTGGTGATGCCTCAGCCTTTAGGGCATCCCGTGGGCTGGGGTGGACTGGTGAGTCACTGCTCTCCCACTAAGCACTATCATGGGGCACAGGCAGCACAGTAGGCTGCTGGGGTAGTGAATCATATCCCTCACAAACCACAAAACGTGACAGGAGGATGTGTCTGGGAAATCCCTGGAGAGATGCACCAACCTGCCGTGCTTCCAAAACTCATGCCTCAGAAGAGGTCACAGCTATGGGTGGCTGGAGGCTGGCATTGCCGTCCTGCCTGCCCACCCTTTGTGGGGATGGCCAGGTCATGGGGTTCCTTGTGGTTCTCCCCATGGTGGTGAGGGAGCTGCCTCACCTGGGACCATGCTGGAGGGCAGCTGAATCCAGATGCATTGCACACAGAGGCGCTGGTGACACAGGGACTCCTCCACTGGGAAAGCATCTCTCAGGGCACTGGGCAGTTGTAAAAGAGAGGCTGAAACATCTTGGATGGCTGCAGGTTGCTGCAGCAAATTAAATATGATGAAACACAGTAGACGGTTTTATATGCTCTATTAACTGTATTAGACCTTCATATTGGAATAATTTATTGCTGGATTCTACACAGCACAGATAAGGTGCCAAACCTTCTCCAGTTCAGGTCCTTTCCAGAGGCTTTGGCATAGAAGATATATCCAGCAGGAGTTCGTAGGAGCTGGAAATGTATTCTGGAGGCTGTCCCAGCAATGTTAGAGGAGCAGCTGGAGCCCTTAATCTTAGTTGTCTTTTGTCGTGTTGGCACCGCTGGAGCACTCTGTAGGAAATACCAATCCAAAATAGTGTTGAGGTGTCATGGAGACTGTTCAGCAAGTCCTCCTCTCAATGACCATGTGAGAAATACTCCATGTTTCAAATTAGTTTGATTTGCTTCTCACCTAGTGATCTGCTGGAGCAGCGCTGGCTGTCAGAAGGTGACTTCCTGCATACTCACACTGGTGGAGTCACTGCCCACTTCATCCATTGCTGAACAGTGGCAAACGTGCTCCGGGCTGAGCGTCTGCAGGAGGAAAATGAGGCAATTCAGAGGTTATTGGTATGTGTCCCACTGCAGCAGCTGCAAGCAGGAATATTTTTTTGCTGTTCCTCACACTCCTCTGCATCTAGGATATGCAGGCACTCACCTCTGATGGATGATTACTCTTGGATGAGCTTGCTAATGGCTCCAGTTATGTCACTCATGAAGCTGATCTTTGAGATTCCTGAAAGACCCCATTAACACTGCATTAGAATCCTGATGGGTTTCAGTCACTGAATTATTTAATTACTTAAATTTTTTAAATGTATCAGAATACCTTCTAAGTCAAACGTGACCTCTTGGTCTTCTGTGAGAGGGGCTGACTTTGAGTGTGCTCCAGTGGGCTGTTGCAGCCTTGCTTTTCTCTTCGCACACGCGCTCCCTACAGCGCTCAGCCTTGTACCTTCAGAAAAAGGTGTTACTGAGGAAAGCAGCATGCCAAGTGGTTTTCTTTTTCCTTTTTTTTTTTTTTGTGATTTATCCAAGTGCCTGTTTGCTCCCACATGCTGTGAGTGGATAATAGCAGTTCTCAATCAAAGTTAAAATTACTAATGCTCTTGTCTGTGGAAAATTTAGTGCAGGGAAAAAAAAAAAGAGAGGTTAATAATGCTTCTATACTACTGATCTTACTATGGCTTGTCATATCTCCATCCCCCCACCCCTGCGCAGCATTATTACATTGACTGGTTATTCCAGTCCATATTTCTGCTGAACCCGATGTAAGATAACTGTATCCGAAATTCTGCTAAAACAGTGAAACTAGTGTAAAAAAAAGCCATGTAAATAAACCCAGGAAAACAATGCTTTTTCAGACACTAGGTACATCGTCCAGTGACATGGACTACTCAACAGTATGCTAAGAGTGACTAGCACAGAGCATTACTCTGTCCTTCTCTTGAATATATAACAGCAAGTTTTGCCTACGTATTTCCTCAGAGCTGGAAGCTGTTGACATTATTTTGCACAGGATATTGGAGTAGTCTTAAAAAAATTGAGTAACAGCAGCCACTCTTCCTTCAAGATATTGACACTTCAATGTCTGCCTGCAGTTCCGACATACATAGACGATACACCATTAATTCTCTTTTTCTAATTGTGTTCACCCTAGGGTCTTTTGTGACTCAGAAGTTATGACTTCTTTTTAGTTGTAGTCTGCTACAATGTTTTTGTCAGTCTGAAAGGGCAGAGAGCTGATTCCTTGCACTTATATATTCTCAGCCTTCTACTGAACACATTAAATTTATGGGAACAGTGGAACTAGAAAATGGAACATCATTAGAGTTTCATATATTCACGTACAAGGTCATTTTTAGTTGAGATAGATGAAGTCTGATGGATTACACAGGGTCAAATTATATGCCTCAAATTATATGTATCAAATTATATGATGTAGTAGTGATGGCGTGGTTTGGCCAAGTCACCGTAGGCTCCCTATCTGAAAACATATCAGGCATCTGAAACCACTCTTAGGCACTTAATCAAAACCAGTCTGGTTTGCAGGGGTCAGCAGCACACACGGGTCACTGCCTAAATTACTCCATCTGTATGGTAAGAGGAACTCAAATGATGCCTTGTTAGATAGCCATGGATCAAGCCACCCTTTACCAGAGTGCCTGGTCTCTGACACGCTGGAGCTTTCAGCAGATGGATGAAGTTATCCGTTTGGTGCCTCAGGCCCAGCCAGAGCCCCATTGAATACTGCTGGTTCCTTGTGGTACATTAGAGAAGGGTCAGCCAATTGCAAAATTTACCCTTAAGATGTAGTTCTGTCCAAAGGCTGTCCTCCCCTGTACCCTGGATATCTTCAGTGTTCCTTTTGGTACTCTTCCTGGTGCTATGTGGATGCTTTGTTATTACACTGTCTCCAGTTCACAGACATGCAGACACATGTCCTCTTGATGTCACTCCATACCTTCTTTCACAGACCTAACACAAAGCTCTTGGCAGCTAGCAGAAAGATTTCTATTTTTCCCCAAATTTTGGAAGAAGGCTCAAATCCCCCAACCCCAGTTTTCCCAAGAGTCCTTGTTTGTTGGAGTCTGCTGCAATATAAGCCTAAATTCAGAAAGTCTTACGCACAATGAAATAGGACAATACGCCCAGAGCTGGGCAGTTGCTGGGGCTGTTTCCTTGCTGAAAATTAGACAGGCATTTAGTTCCCAGTGAATCACCTTCAACAACTGCCCGCACAGGGCCAGCGCGGGCGTGGGCTCGGAGGCTAAGCCGTGAGCCAAGCGTGCGAGGTGCTGCCCTGACAGATAGAAGCCATGGCTCTTTCCCAGAGACCTTGCAGTTCTGGGTGCGTTTGCCTGAGGAGACAAAAAAGGAGCTAATTTAATGCATGTGATCAGGCACCTCTAAGACACGTCTTGCCTTAGTTATATTTGCACAGGAATAAAAAGGAGTAGAAGGAAAACTCTGCTATTACCAGCACAGTTTGACACTCCCAGTGCATTAGCACTTGAAATGATCTGGTGACAGAGTAAATAAGACACGAATCACTCTTAAAAAGCTTTTACAACAAATGCTAAGATGCTTCCATCTCAATGGTGACCTGTAATTCTTAACAATTTGCAAAAACAGCCACATCCATGAAAATGAGGGTTACAATACAGTTATTACAAATGCTTCAAATAATCAAGTTAAAGTATTCAGCACAACTGGTTTCTAATATGCCTTTTCATTTCCAGCTAAGGCCCTGAGACAGCTGGGCTGGCTGGATACTAGCAGCCGCTAACAAACGTCTCCGCGGGAGCCCTCTGCTTTTGCGGAGGCAACGCAGCTTCCCTGCTGAACTCAATGGTTTCCACAGATCCTTCAAAAATGCCTGACTTCGTAACTCTTCCGTAGGTCCTGCAGGCTGAAGCTGGATGCTGTCCAGTTGTGGCAGTCATGCCCTCACTACACTTTATCTCTGTGTCCCAACAGTGATTTAATTTTATCCCACTGCCTCCCAAGGCGTTGCTCGAGCACGGAGCTGTCGATCTGCCCTGGACACCTGAACGACCAGTCCAGGTGGGCAGAAATGGGCCACATCAGGGTACGCTGGTCCGTGGGACAGCTACTGTGGCCAAGTTTGCTGGTGGCAGCACACACCAGTCCTATTGTGTTCTGGATTAGGACTTCAACATCTTGATGGGATTTTAAATAGCTTTTATTGCCAGCCTCATATTATAGCCACCAAAGCCAGTGATTTATTTAATTTAGAACAGCTTTATTCAGAGATGTTTACCCACAGTGTCCCAGTCTGGAGGCACAGGAAAAGAGGTCATTTACAATTTATTTACTTTTTTCTGGTTATTTTCAGCAGTCCTCTATTCAAAATAACTTGGAGCTGTGCACAAAGGCTGATTATCAAACCTATCTAGGGGATTTAACCACACAGCTCTGCATCTAAATCTCCTTAACCATGTTCCAACAGTCTCAAACACATGATGTTAAATTAGAGACAGGATTTTTGGATTATAGATGGTGAAATGGAAGAGGGAGCACCAGGGTTAGAGACTAAGCAAAGGTGTGACTTCTGCATAGGGCCACTGGCTGTGAGGTTATACTACCAATGGCGGCATGGAGGAAGGATCTCCTTGGCCTCAAAACCAAACAGCATAGACTGCACCAGACTCTATTAAACTAAAAAGAAGCATGCGCTAGGACAGCAGCACCGCTCTTAAAAATTCAGTGTACTTTGCACCTGAGGAGTTGGGACTTTGACAGGTTTACACCTTTGGAAACAGCCAGGGATGGTGTGCTCCACTCAGAAGAATTGTTGTGACCTGCAGGAGCAGGAGCCGAGACCCACAGCTCACACACTTTCCTGATTAAGCTGTAACCCACACAGCGGAGCTACCCTTTTTCCCTGAGACCCAGTCTCACAGCTTTGCCAGAATATTTTGACATGTTTTCTCCATCCTGAGGATTTTAACTTCACTTCTAACAATACCTTTTAGCTTGGAAACGTTGCTGATTTTCTCTGCAGACTCTTGCCAAAAAAGGGGGGAAGAAAAAAGAAAAAGAAAAAAAAGAATTTATTTCCAGACAATTAAGAGTACTGGAACTGTTCGGGTGCTGAAGTCAATGCAAGGTATCAGCTGATAAGTGGGAGGCTTAAATGTTAAAAATCTCAAGGTAGCAAGACAATGATTTGAAGAGGGCTTCTCTCTTCCGATTACTACAGAGAAAGGATGATATTACAGTGAACCTTGTTAAGAGGTAATATTCCCAACAGAGAATAATTGATGCGAACGCTAGTGTCAAAGTGAAGATCTGAAAGGGACTAATTACTTTTTCTGCTAGGAAGAACTTTCCATTTTGTCACTGCTTCGATACCTGAGCAACCCCATTAATCTCAGATGTCTGAATCCCAGCTCCTCTGCTTAATTTCTGCTGGGAATTGAGGGAAATCGCAAAACCAGCCACAATACAGCTTACAGTAACTGAATTCGATGTCCTTAAATCAGAAGAAAACATTCCGGACAGTTTTTCATTATTCATTTCTAAGGAGCATGCAGCTAGAAGAAAGTAAGCACCCACAGAGCAAGGTGTCTCATGGTGGGTGCTGATTTGGCCATGCACTGCTGGGATGGGGAGTGAGGGTTCCTACCCCCATGCTCCTGCATGGGGCGGTGAGAACATGCATGGGGATAAAAATGGGATCTCAGGGGGAGGCTGGCTCTACTTGCTAGTGGGAAATTTTTCTCCCCTTCTTTCTTGCTGACATCAGCTCATGACAGGAGAAATGTGCTCTCCCTTCAGCTTTCATACTGCTTCTCTAGAGGTTTCTATTTGGTCCTGGCTCTCAGATCAAAGCAAGCAGTTAACTAGCTCCCTTGAACATCTTAGCCTGTTAGCTCTGAAGCTCCAAGAAAGGTAAGTGCTCAGGGTGTTTGAGAGACAGCATCAAGAGAAAGCATCATCTTGTGTTCCAAGAGAAAGCATCAGCTGGAAATGAAGGGGATTAGCAGGTCTACAAAACTACAGCAGCTCTGCAGCGTTCCAGTGATCTTCCCTTACTCGATGTTTACTCCGCTCTTGAGTGCTTCTTTATGGTGGTGTGTGTCTTCCCTGATTATGTTGCAAAGAAAGAGAGAGAATTTCGACAAACACTTTTCAGACAACATTCTTCTCTGCAAGAACTTTGTCAGACTATTTAACATTGGCAAAGAGGAAGTAAGTTTAATGGCTGAGAGCTGAGAGGAGGGGAAGGAAACAACATTTTATTGTTTCTTCACAATAAAGCGGGAGCTTTGGCAGCCTCCTTGAAGAGCATGAAGATGCCACTTACGCGATGCTATAAAAATGCAGGAGCCAAATCACACTGGAAACACCACGCTGGAAGGGATCTCAGGACATGATGTGCTGCTAGGAGAACAGAGCTCATATTTGATCCCTATCAGCCCCAGAAGACAAGACTTTCTCCTCAGCTAGGTTATGTTTGGCACATGAAACATCAGGAAAACGCCAGTTTCTTGGTGTCACAGGAAGCATTTATCTTTGCCTGGATGATATTGATTTGAGGAAGAAGTCTACAGGTGAAGATGTAGAGATCTCTACATGATCAGAGGTGCTCTGTTTCTTTCCAAAGGTGCTGGCTACATCCACATCCACTTGTGAATTCAGTGCAAAGGATAATGCACCTGGGGCCAAACACTGGCACACAAAGGTTAACACTGGAGGATGACTGGAAGTAGGCAACGCGTCAACATATCTGCCCAAATTGATAAGGAAGGATTGAACGTGTCCTGGAAATGGCTTCAAGGGAAATTATGCCTAAATGAGCTGTGAAAAATCAGCAGTTTGGGAGGCCATTTTGTACCATACCTGACAGGTATGTAATAGAAATTGAATACAAATTTTGAGGGACCAAAGGAATTAGGTAAAGAGACATCATTTCGGAGATCCATGAGCAGTCAGTTGTCCAGGAACATATCTGAAAACAATTTTGGTGCAACAACAAACAATGACGATCTAGATCTCTGTGTGTTGATGCTTCACTGCAGAAATGCAAGGAACCGTCAAGAAATTTTTGACAATATAACTCCATCACGCTATGCATGGGCAGATGGCCAGGATGTGGTACTGATAAGTGGGCATAGCTTGTTGATGATTTTCTTACCATCATCTGGCCTCACTGTCCATTGTCTACTTTTCAAGCCCTTTTTGACTCCATAACATCCACTGGTTTTTTTTCCTCTATTTGCCAAAAAACATTCTAGCACAACTGAGAAGTCAGACTGATCGACTTTCAGAATAGTTTTCGAGATCGTGTAGTATTGCTCAGCCTTGTACTGCACACCATTTGAACCACATACACAGGATTTTTTTTTTACCTCATGAACAGCTTAAAGTATTCTATCTAATATGGGCCAAAATTAGATCAGCGTTGGTACTGCTGTACTAGATAGTAAAATTATTTGAAGATTGTTACATTAAAAGGTCCATTAAAATATTTGTTATTGAATCAACAATGCAAAAGTATTTTGCTTAAAATAGTCAAAATAAAATTACTTCCATGCTTTGCCAGCTGAAGATAACATTTAATAAAAAATTCTATTAACCAGTTTCAGAGAAAAAAAACATTTTTCTGAAAATAGACTATGGTATTAACAGTATAATGAATTAAATACACAGAAAAGAGAAATATTACATGCACCCAAAGTATAATTTTTGAAATAACTATAATATCTTCCCCCCCCTGGAATAATGCCCATTGTGTAGAAAACAATAGCTTGGTTATGAAATAATGGAAATTTTAGCCATGAAGATGCCACCCTCACATTAAAATCACTACACAGTTCACAGCGTGTTGCCTGCAAGCTTCTCAGGTATAAATCTAGCAATAAACAAGGACTATTTTACTGTGGCTCTTAACCTAGTGGGAACATCTTATTAAACAGTTGATTAGAATGTGCTATACACTATCAAACAAAAAAGAGAAGATCAAAGTCATCTGCAATGTAAAAATTAAAACGAGATTACGTGAATGCTGGCCTCTGCATTTTTAACCTACTTTTCCATTTTACATTTGAAGTTCAAGCTCCAAAGACCGTACAGTTAAGAGCTCTCCTCATTGCGAAATGCTGTTGTACTACACGCTGCCTTGCAGCTGGAGGTCTCAGAGGTCCCAAGGCACAGCTGCACAGCAGGGAGAGCCACGAGTTCTCTGTACTGGGCTGGTCATAGCCTGAGGTGCTCACAGAATCATAGAATCGTTTACATTGGAAAAGATCTGAAAGATCAAGTCCAACCATTAATCTAACACTGCCAAGTCCACCACTAAACCATGTCCCTAAATGCCACATCTACACGTCTTTTTAATACCTCCAGGGATGGTGACTCAACCACTTCCCTGGGCAGCCTGTTCCAATGCTTGATAACACTTTCGGTGAAGAAATTTTTCCTAATATCCCTGGCACGACTTGAGGCAGTTTCTTCTTGTCCTATCACTTGTTACTTGGGAGAAGAGACCAAGACACACCTCGCTACAATCACCTTTCAGGTAGTTGTAGAGAGTGATAAGGTCTCTCCTCAGCCTCCTCTTCTCCAGGGTAAACAACTCCAGTTCCCTCAGATGCTCCTCATAAGACCTGTGCTCCAGACCCTTCACCAGCTTTGCTGCTCTTCTCTGGACACGCTCCAGCACTTCAAAGTCTTTCTTGTAGTCAGGGACCCAAAGTTGAATGCAGTACTCAAGGTGCTGCCTCACCAGAGCTGAGCACAAGGGGACAATCACCTCCCTGCTCCTGCTGGCCACACTATTCCTGATACAAGCCAGGATGCTGTTGGCCTTCGTGGCCACCTGGACACACTGCCGGCTCATACTCAGCCAGCTGTCGACCAACAACCCCAAGTACATTTCCTCTGGGCAGCTTTCCAGTCACTCATCCCCAAGCCTGTAGCATTGCCTGGGGTGGTTGTGACTCAAGTGCAGGACCTGGCACTGAGCCTTGTTGAACCTCATACAGTTGATCTCGGCCCATCAATCCAGCCTGCCCAGACCCCTCTGTAGAACCTTCCTACACCCAAACAGCTCAACACTCCCGCACAACTTGTTGTTGTCTGCAAACTTACTTAGGGTGCACTCGATCCCTTCATCCAGATCATTGATAAAGATACTAAAGAGAACCAGCCCCAGTACTGAGCCCTGGGGAACATCACTTGTGATTGGCCACCACCTGGATTTAATGCCATTCACCAAAACTCTTCGGACCTGGCCATCCAGCCAATGTTTTGTCCAGTGAAGCATATGCCTGGCCAAGCGATGAGCAGCCAGTTTCTCCAGGAGAATGCTGTGGGAAACTGTGCCAAAATTTTTATTAAAGTCTAGGTAGACAACATCCACAGCCTTTGTCTTACCCAATAAGGCGATCACCATGTCACAGAAGGAGATCAGGACCTGCCTTTCATGAACCCATGCTGAATGGACCTGATTATCTAGTTGTCCTACACATGCTGTGTGATGGCATTCAAGATGATCTGATCCATAACCTTCCCTGGCACTGAAACCAGACTGTCAGGCTTGCAGTTCCCCGTATCCTCCTTCTGGCCCTTCTTGTAGGTGGGAGTGACATTTGCTAACTTCCAGTCAACTGGGACCTCCTCAGTTAGCCAGGACTGCTGATAAATGATGGAAAGTGGCTTGGTGAGCACTTTCGCCAGCTCCCTCAGTACCCTTGGGTGGATCCCATCTGGCCACGTAGACTTGTGTGTGTCTAAGTGGTGTAGCAGGTCAGTGACCATTTCCCCTTGGATTATGGGGGCTTCATTCTGCTCCCCATCCCTGTCTTCCAGAGCAGGAGGCTGCGTACCCAGAGAACAACTGGTCTTACTATTAAAGATTGAGGCAAAGGTGGAATTAAGTACCTCAGCCTTTTCCTCACTCTTTGTAACTATGTTTCCACACACACATCCAATAAAGGATAGAGATTCTCCTTAGCCCTTCTTTTGTTGTTAATGTATTTACAGGAACATTTTTTATTGTCTTTTATGGCAGTAGCCAGATTAAGCTCTAGTCAGGCTTTTGCCTTTCTAATTTTCTCCCTGCATAACCTCATGACATCCTTGTAGTCCTCCTGAGTTGTCTGCCCCTTCTTCCAAAGTTCATAAACTCTCCTTTTTTCCCCTGAGTTCCAAAGCTCTCTTTCAGCACATGGAGACAGGATGCTCCTGCACTTTTAAGATCTCCTTTTTGAAGAGTGTCTAGCCTTCCTGGACTACTTTGCCCTTCATGACTGCCTCCCAAGGGACACTGTCAACCAGTCTCCTAAACAGGCCAAGTTCTGCCCTCCAGAAGTCCAAGGCAGCAGTTCTGCTGACCCCTCTCCTTACTTCTCCAAGAATCAAAAGCTCTATCATTTTTTGACTGCTATGCCCAAGATGGCCTCCAATCACCACATCACCCACATCCTTCTCTGTTCACAAACAACAGGTCCAGCAGGGCACCTTCCCTAGTTGGCTCCCTCACTAGCTATGTCAGGAAGCTATCTTTCACACACTCCAGGAAGCTCCTAGACTGTTTCCTTTCTGCTGTATTGTATTTCCAGCTGACATCTGGTAAGTTGAAGTCCCCCATGAGAACAAGGGCTAGCTGCTTATACAATATTCTGTCTCCCTCTTCATCCTGGTTTGGTGGTTTATAACAGACTACTATAAAGCATGGGAGAAGGATGCAACTCCATGTTATTCACTTTTAGGAAGCTGCTTTAGTCAAGGATGTAAATTCTCAGTTTTCTCCCCATCTTCTGGCTCTGGCTGCTCAGGAACCACCCTTGCAAACCCTGGGCTTTTACAATCCTCCTCTGATGCCCAGGCAGATGCACTGGCAAGGGGCAGTCTGGGAGGATACAGCTGTGGGGAGTGATGGGACACTTGTTTCCTTAGTCACAAGCCTCCGAGAGCAGTGTTGATTGTGGGCAGAAGATGGCGATGACCACCAGAGCACCATTTCCATGAGGGAAATTTCCACACTTTTTCCATTTCCACACTTTTTCACCGTGAGGGTGACAGAGCACTGGAACAGGCTGCCCAGAGAGGTTGTGGAGTCTCCTTCTCTGGAGACATTCAAAACCCGACTGGACATGTTCCCGAGTGATGTGCTCTAGGTGGCCCTGCCTTGGCAGGGGGGTTGGACTAGATGATCTTTCGAGGTCCCTTCCAACCCTTGTGATTCTGTGAAAGCTACAGTATGACACAGCCTAGCTCATATACAGGGTATGCAAAAACTCCTTCATATCTGAATAGGTTGGGAAAGAGCTTGCACTTACCCCTATTCAATTTTGCTGAATTCCCCAAACTATAAAGGAACCAGGATAAGAGCATTAGTAATGAATCTCTTAGAAAACTCCCTCAGCAACCAGAAAATAAAGAAATTTGGCTTGGCTTATTAAAGAGTTTAGCTTTTCGTAAGATGTGGAAGACATTTAAATAATATTTTCTCTCCTATCTGATTATATATTAATAATTCATGTATGTTCTCAGCAGTTCCCAGATATCTATTGCCTCCAGTGGGCATCAACAGTGCCTAAGGGATGCAGACAAAACCCAAAAGTACACTCAGTGATTTTATATCGATAGCAGGGACTCAGGAAAATTGGCATGAACTTTTTCTTCCAATATGCTGCTGGGATTGGGCCAGCTCTTTACTTCTCCCCAGGACCTGGTATTTGGACTTGCCCTGGTAATGCAAAGCAGTACCTTCAGATGAGCCTCAAGCTCAGCTCTGTTCCTGAGCTTGGCTGTCCCTCAGGCTTGGCTGGGACTTTCTCACCCCTGTTCTGTACTTGTTCTTTTGGCTGCTCTTCAGCAGCCTTGGGCAGGGTTCTTTGCTAGCACTTATTAACAGGAACAGTTAACATTCCAACCATAATTCTAAGTTTCCAAACACCCGTGAGGTGCTTTCTGACAGCTAGCTAAAAAAGTTGCAGATACCTCCACCAGTAAAGACCAGTATACCTATCCATTGCCCACCCACATACTCAACTTGTCTCCAAGCAAACTGTGCATAAACCTCTTGTGTACAGATGAAGTGGTTCTCTTTATGATATATATTTTTTCCTCCTGTATGAGATACTGTAAGTATTTTTCTCTTTTGCATTTTTTTTAGAAAAGTGTTTGAAAATAGATCATCTATTACCAAATACTTGGAAAAATAAGCAAATTTGACTTTTTTTAGCATGCATTTCCTTTTAGCAGCTTAGTATATATGTTAAATAAGCCAGAGCCTATAAACGACAGTTATAGAAGACCGATATTTTGATACTAAATACTGCATCCTTTTCAAAGAGAAAATTGGACTATACTAAGTCATTAAAAAGTGTGACTTGTCATTTACTATGAGGAAGTTTCAGAGCAAATTTGGCACTGTTGCTGTTAATGGAAGATTTCTCCCTCTTTCAACGACACTTCTGTGTCTGCTAAAGAGAACAGAAAGTCTGTGTTTGGCTCAAACTCTTCAGGACAGGGACCGTCACAACCAACAGGTTAAATGTAGGGCTTGTTTCATGTCTTTAATAATGCTAAGAGAAATTGCATGTAGACATTTCCTTAATTTATGGTTCCAAACTTCTCCACAAGTGGGAGTAATTGGGACCATAGTCCCTGCCCCCGGACCGAGGACGCAGCCTTTAGGACTCCCCAGACCCCACCAAGGCTCAGCCAGGCAGCACAGTTCGACCACTGGAGATCTTCTGACACCAGGCTCCAAGCATAAATTGTCATGATTTTGATAACTACTATACCTTGTACTAAAATAAGAATTTCCTACTTCTTCTTCCATTTTTGTTTGTTTGTTTTGGTCGGCCTCTTCTCGCAGATAAGTAGTGACAGGACAAGGGGAAATGGTTGCAAGTTGCGCCAGGGAAGGTTCAGGTTGGAGATGAGGAGAAAATTCTTCTCTGAAAGGGTGGTCGGGCATTGGAACAGGTTGCCCAGGGAGGTGGTGGAGTCACAATCCCTGAGGGTGTTTAAGGAAAGGTTAGATGTGGTACTTAGGGATGTGGTTTAGTGGGTAATAGGTGGTGGGGGGATGGTTGGACTAGATGATCCTTGAGGTCACTTCCAACCTTAATGATTCTATTCTATTCTATTTTGTCCTCTGTAAGCAGGGGGGGTGGGTTCTTTTGTGTCCATGCACTTCCCGGCACAACTGGAAAACATCCACAGAAGGAGACCATGGGTTTCCTAATATCAAAAGGCTCAAAGAGCTAATGAGACCTACCTCTCCCTTCCTCCCCCTGTCTGACAGGTTATCTTTTTCAAGGACCTGTGGGAGGAATTCAAATATGGACAAGAAGATCGCTGTTTTTCAGAGGAACACTGTGTGTTTTAATATCCCTGAAAGCCCTCCTAAGGCTCAGCAAGCAGATGCTGTGCGAAATGCAGCCCAGAGAAAAGCTCATACACATACAGCAGGAAAGGGCAATTGTAACCCCTCAGGTGAGTTCTCTATTTGTATCGGCCCCTAATGAATAATTAGGCAAAGTATTCAGGATTTTCAGATCTTTGTTTCAGTCCAGGGAATACAACCGATGAGGATCTAGGCTTTTAATTCAGGAAGATAATGTCCAGCATAATTTGATTTTTAGCTGTCTCTTACAGCGTGGAATTCACACTCACACTGTGCAAAGCAGCCCTATCAGGTACTTACAGCTCTGTGAGACTGCATGGCTGGTCTGCGCTAGCCTGTGGAACCGAACAGCTACAAAATCATCTTTCTCAGCAAAAAGAGAAAGGTGAATACTTGACTTTCACAACTCAGGGAAATGTGAATTGCAGAGAAATCCATCTGAGCAGCTGTACAGCAACAGCCATCACAGGCAGACACAAACAGAGCTGGGTGTGTGGATGCACCCAGCTGGATCACTTCATTCTGGTCAGAGCAGGCACATGCTGCTTGGACCCTCAGAAGTTCAGAGGAATCAGTTGGAAAATACCTAGTAAAGCAAAAGTATGTGTGCCTGCCCATGTGACCAGTTTCAGACCTCCCTCTTAATTTCCAAATTGGCTGCTAACTACCAAGCCTAACTCATTGCAGCAGTTTGAGAAGTGCTTTGTTTGATTTGTAATTTCAATACTATAATGAAGTGTCTTGGTAAATGGATCAAAATTAAGTTATTGGCTGTATGAATGTGTGAATCATGCTTGTACATTACCATCATCCAGTCTCATGACCAGGTCCCACTGGGCAGCCACCTTTGGTTTGCACCTTTGGAATTTCGAGATGTGAGGTTGAAACTCAGCACATACAGGATTTTGCTCAGCTCCAAATATTTCCCCTCGCACAAATATCTGTGAAGCTGCACGCATACGAGAAAGGCTACTACTCAAAAGCATCACTGCAAGAACAGAGCAGTGTTCCTGGTGTTGATGCGAAGCTGTCCATTTCACAATTAAGGTATTACCTGTTTGACTAGCAGTCGTTGCATGTTTGCAAGTCAGGTAGACATAGCTACAGTTCAGCTGTCTATGAAACTCTCCCTAGGAGAAAATGGAAAGATTTTCATCAACAAACCACTTGAAGCAAGGCACAAAGCATTTAATTCTGTGAAACACAGAATAGTGGAATTATCCTGGCAATTTACATGTGAGCTCTGAGTCAGTGCTTTCAGGCAGGCAATAATTCCATATAAGCATCCCCAATGAAACAGGATCATAAATCTCTTTCTGAATGATATTTTGCAATTCATGTGCTTGGCTTCAAATTCCTCTCCTACAGGAAAGACACTCAGACAGAAGCGGCACGGAGCCTGACCCATGGAGCGCAGTTCAAGAGAGTATTTTGCTACGCAGGCCCTCGTTTGCATGCTCCTATGCTAGTTTGAAATGGGTATTCAAACAGGTACTTAAAATGGTTATTTCAAAAAGAAAAAAAAATAGAAAAAAAATAAGAGAAACAGCAGAGCAGGTAGCAGTTTCTCTCCGGGGTAGCAGATAGGTTGGTCGGCTTGATGAAAAAAAGGAAAAAAAAAAAAGGAAATCAGAAACTATAATACCTTAATAGGAAAACCTATCTAATTTAGCTTGTGGGGAGGAATAAGTTAATCTGAAAGTAAATAAATGTGTAGGCTTTTTCCTCTATAAATATCTTTTTTCTTTTGCTGCTTATGGTATCAACGTAAGACCAAGTCTCCTTTCTAAATAGATTAAAAAGGGTAGGTCAGGATCTGGTCAGTAGATTTGGGCCCTGAGAGACTGTCACAGCACAAATAATTGCCAAAACACCCAAATGTATGAAGAGGGTGTCTGGAGGAATGGGAAAGAGCCAAGGTCTCAGGTGGCCCAGGCTGGGACAGGGGCGCTCTGACCTGGGAAACCGGGTAAGCACTGGTCCCCTCCTCCAAAAGACTGCCGAAGAGATGCCACTTCATCCGAAATGCCAGTCCAGAAAGGGGATCTTTCCTGGCCTTCTGTGACTTCTGGCTCTTAAATCCGCATAAATTGGTAAATCAGCTAGCAGCATAATCAGAAGCTGTCAGCATGGTATCTCTCCATGACATCCAAACCTGGGAAGTCTTGCAGGCAAGGGCGATGCTGGAGGTCTCTGTGCAGCCTATTACCTGCCAGGCTGAAGCCGTGGTGTCTGGCCAGAAGTGTGAAGGAGGAGGCTTTCCAGCGGTAGCAACCCAGCAGCGATGCTGGGGATTAGCAATACGCTTCCACTGCCTAGCTTTTCAATCATATTTGGTGAGCCACTGATACTGTACCACTGTGCCTGTTTGAGTACTGCAGAGACTGAATGATGGTTTGGGTGTTACAAGAAAACTATTTTGCTACGGGCTTCTGCGACAGAGATAAATATTTGCTTTGCCTGCTCTGCCGGCAGAGATGTCCCTTTGTGTCTTCCCACAAGAACAGGGCTGGGCAGGGAAAGGCTGTGCCCCGAGTCCCACGGGCCCTGTGGGGACAGAGGTGCCTGTCGATGGGTGCTTACAGGGTCCGAGAGGCAAACTCCAGCAGCAGGGAGCAGTGTCCAGAGCGGAGATGGGAGTGGACACGGGCCAGCCCCATCAGTGGGGTGAGGAGGAGCTTTCCCCGTGGGTCTGGGGGGGAGCAGGCAGACTCCGCACAGCCCGAGAAGCTGCCAGCTAGGCAAATGGCAGTGGTGGGCGAAGTGGCGTTCTGAAAGCCCTGGGCAGCAGGTATAGGTGTGAGACTAAGCCTCGCCTTTAAGAGGGTGGCCTTACTTTTGGCATTTTGGCTCCCTGTTCCCATTCTGTATGTGAGGAAACAATAACGTAACAGGGGATTCCCTGTCAGCAGAGGAGTTAGGTGTTGCTGATCAGTGTGATTCTTGGGTTTCTAAATCATTGACAGTTCTGCTCAACCTGACTTTGCTGCCCATGGAATTAAGGATAAATATCCCTTTGTAATGGGAGCTCTTTGTTACCAAAGCACCTGTACCAAGTCCTACCCAAGCCCAGGATGTCTTACGACACCCTGTGACTCTTTCGGGACTATCTCCTTGCCTGCATGGGAGTACAGCCGCTTCTGGGATTGTGACTGAGCCTTCAGAAACTTTCCCTGTGCGAAGTTTCTTGGAAGTCCAGTGTCAGGGTCACATGGAGAGCAGATAAATCCCTTTCTCTTGGAGTGACTTTTATAGATCTGAAGGCTATTTGCATGTCCCGGTTCAGTTCACGTTTTGGGTTAAAGAACCTGATTAATCCCCCTCAGACCATGTTTTTAAGCCCTTCCCTGTGCCCTCACCAGGTAGCTGATGTGCTGAGCAGCTGTGTCCTGAGCAGCAGAGCACTCCAGCCAAGACCTCACTGATGCTGAGCTGCAGAACCAAAGCCCTCCACTTGTTTTGTAGGGTGCAATCCTCCTTGTGCAGCCTTGGGAGATGTCTGCCTTTCAGCATCGCCTTCTTTTGCAGAAGTGCTAACCAGGCGAGCTGCTTCCCATTCTATATTTGCCCAGTGGATTACTCCCAGCTCAGCGTGACGCTTCCTGCCTGGGCTTTCTGAAACCACTTCTGCAGATCACATCTCCAATCCACTTCCACTACATTCAAATTCTGACGTTGTCTGCACCCGCCGAACTTCCCACCACAACGACCTCCACAGACCCCACATTTGTTACTGCCAGAACTGTCAAAAGCACCAAATTAGCTATGTAAAACAGTCCAGAAGGGCTAATTGACCAGGTATTTGCAGAAGTAAAACCTTGGGCAGGTGGCTAACTTTACACAGGTCAAACCCGCTGAGTTTATGAAGGCTGCTCATAAGCAGCTGTATTTACATACCTGACTGTGTGGAGAATGGGTGCCAGCTATTTCAACATACTGGTCACTTGGAGAACCAGAATGATATTTTCAGTCAAGTTATGCTAGGGATTAGTTTGACAGACTTAATGTAATTAGATGGAGATGAGTTTGGCCCAGTAACCTTTTTCTTTATCATGGTGTCTCCCTAGCATTTGATCAATGACTCTTCAAATAGCTTTGAACTGATTTAAGGCTTTTCTCACTGTTTGCTTTGAGATCTTTTTATCTCTTTTTTAATATAGAAAACTACTCCCTTTGTGTCCCAGCAGAGATCCTCATATCTTAAATATAACACTCTTATAGGCAGGTTTTGCTAAATCCAAACTCCTCAGTCAGAAAAGGTGCCACCATTAGGTTCCCCTTCTACAAACTCATGCTACTGCCAGCTAGGGGCACCTGGATTTCAGCAGAAATATCAGGATCAGGGGAACATGAGATTTAAAGCTGACATTCACCACCTTTAGGTGGCCACTTGATGAAGCTGATGGGTTTTACAGAAGAAAAGAAACAACAAAAAAAAACAACACACAAAAAACAAAACTCCAAGGCACATCATCAACAGCAACAGGCTAAAGCTCAGAGCTGCTAAACCAATATTGCCTCTGCCTGAACGCTCCTGAAGTTGTCAAAGAACAATAAAAGCAAAAGTGCATCTTAACTTTATCGGAGCGCTCAAGGCAGGCCTGCTTATCTGCTTCCTGAAAATAAAAGAAAGATACCTGACGATACAGATAATTTCAGCATGCACAGGACTGTCAGCAGAGGAAAACCAGGGAACCAGTTAAGTACCATTTTCTCTAATTTTCAAGGGAATCAAAGAGTACCTTCCAGAAGAATCAAGTTATTTAGAAATAAATGCTACTCTTTGGGCATCTTAATTATATAACATTCTCTTTTTTATGCTGGAAGTGCTCTAGAGCCGAACAATCATCTATGTATCCGGTGCCTGACAATGATCTATGTTTTTGTTGTCGTTTAACCAGGCAGCCAGCTAAAACAACCACACAGCTGTGCTTGTAAATTAATTGCAGATTATAGTTTTACCAAATAAGAAATTCCATGTTTATTTGTTTGGTTGGGTTTTTTTTGTTTGGTTTTTTTTTTTTAAATTGAGCAGATCATGTAAGAGCTGCTCTCCTGGCTCCCAAAGTTTGAGAGACAACTGAAGTAGAAAGGTAGGCTGAAACCAGCCCATGATCCTGGATGGCTACTGGCTCTTAGGAGCCTGTGATCTGCATTTCAAGACGTAGTCAAGAACAGAGCGCTCCATACTTACAAACCTCCTAAAATATCACAGGAAAAATCCACAGCACTGATGATTTCCTAGTTCTTGTGCAGGGGGGCTGGTGATGCTGTTCAGTCCGTGAGTTCCCCGCCTCAGTCTGCCTTGAACTTTTGAATGCGCGTGATTCATGTGGCTGAACGCTTCTCACAGCGGTACTTAAGCCCCGGTTTGGGAAAGCAGAGAAGCACATGTTTGCCTTCAGCTTTGCCTTCGGCTGCTGAGTAACGCCACTGAAGCTCATGGCACCTAAGCCCTCACTTGAATTTAACAAGCACTTAGCTGGGTGTAAGCCTTACTTACACGTTTCTCAATGGGAAAGTAGCGCAGTGCCTGTATCAGAGTTGCAGATTTAGTGGGCTTTTGTAACTAAGGGCGCCAGGTTTTTTAATGTATGACTGCACGCCAATTCCTGCTTTGTTCTTTTGAAATTGAAAATTCCAGGAGTGTTTCAATAAGATTCCCAGCCACCAGGAAATTACATAAACACAGATGAAACGTCCCATGCTTTTAATAGCTCCTTATTTAGGGGGACTGTGGAGACAGATCTTGGGTTTTTAGTGTAAGGCTGGTCACAAACAACAAAATGAACTAGCCCTGTACTCTGCCCACCATCTTTCTCTCTCTCTCTATATATATATAGAAGGACCCCCAAGCTGTGACCAAGGAAAGGTCTCTATTCCACCTGATGCACATTTCGGCTCACAGGGACTAACAGGTAGAAGGACAGTCAAACTATTAGTATTTCATGCTACTGGAGGTACAGACCTCAAGTGAGGAGCACGATCTATCTTGCACAGTGCTGATAGTAACTATTTTCACACCCTGCGCATCATTCTGCCGCTCAGCCCCCATCCAGGCGTGGGAAAGCAGAGGGCAGAGACCTGCCCTTCCTATCCGCTGAGAGACAGGGTGAGGTCCTCGAAAGCTCTCACAGCACCACGAACAACGGGCGGGGATGTCCCGACACCCGGCAGAGCCCGTTGCTGACCGGGACCACCGAGGCAGTGGGCGCCGCGGGGAAGCCGCGCTCGGCGGGATGCCCGCCGCCCATCTCGCTCCGAGGCTCCCACCGGCACCACAACCCCCGACGGGAGGGAGCCCCGCGGCCCGCCCACGGGAACCGTCTCAAGCTCACGGAGGAAAACTCAGGAGTAACTATAGCGGCGGCAGCCTGCCGCCTCCCCGCCGCTCCGGGAGCGGGTTTTCCCCTTGCAGCCCGTCCCTTTGGGGCAGCACCGGGCGGTGCCAGCCAGGGAACCCCGCGCGGTGCCTTCCCTCCTCCCGTCACCCTCAGCCCGGGCACTCACCTGGGCTCCGGCGGCAGCGGATCCTGTTGCCCCCGGGGCGGGGGTC
>VWZZ01003654.1:67433-169879 GCA_013399095.1 Psophia crepitans | reverse complement strand
GCTCCGCGCGGAGCCCGGTGGCGGGGGTGGGTCACCGCGTCCCCGGGTGGAGCTCAGGCCGCCCCGCACGGGCAGCCCCGTGGGGAGGCGGTGTGTCTGCGGGCAGAGCTCTTCCGAGGGCCGGTGCCCGCCGGTCTCGGCTTCGGGGACTCTCTGGAAAGCGGGAGAGCCCGCCTGGGGCTTGCCCTCTCCCCGCAGCCCGGCCCTGAGCGCCTCCCGCGGACCGGTGCGGAGCTCCCGGGCGCGGCGGGGGCAGTGGGAGCCGTGCGGGTCCGCGAGCTTGGTTTGTGGCTGTGAGGTTGCACCCGACGTCACGCCTGAAGGCACAGGAGGGAAGGTCACTCGGTTCTGCGTCGTGTCCACTGTACGGAGTGGTGTACACCCCGTACACCATGTAGAGAGTGTAGATGCCATCAACGACTCAAACAGCTTTTCCCTCTGAGAACGACATAATTTCTACTAGCGATGCCTGCTTTATCAAATGGACCTTTTTTGCTCTGTATTTTCTACCAAAGTAGATAGGACGGAAGCTTCCACACGTATCAAACAATCTGGAGAAAGATGCCACAGGAGAGTCGTAAAAGCTTTCTGCTTTTCTAAGAAAGGATGGATGCATGGGATGCAAGGAGAACGAGAAGGGAAGGGCGGAAGTAAAACAACCTCTGCTCTGCCCAAGGAAGCTGTGTCTAACCAGAAATCACATTATTTTGCACAGCTTTAGAAACTTTGGTTTTAATGTGAAGTTTTGGTGGTTTAAAAATCTCTTCACTAAGCCTCTGTTCCTGTCTCTCCTGCTTTCCCAAAGGAACAAAGAAAAGAAAGAGATATTCTGTCCTGGTGCTTTCTGGTGAAATGTGTCGAAGGCTGCTGGAGGGCTCCAAGGTCTAAAATGAGAGTGGGAGATGGCACAAACCAAGAAGAGCAAAAATCTCCAGATCTCATTAATCATGTGGTAATACCCTCTTCAAATTTTGAACAACAAAGGAATGAAATTCCCAAGCATTTTTTATGCTCATCAGAGCTGAAAAGAATTTCTGTCTTGGACTTTCTGTAGGGTTTCTGTCATCTCTTACTTCTGTTTGAGGGTTGGAGGAGGTGGGAAGGCTGCTGTGTGCTCATATAAAGTCAGCCATAACAGGGCCATAATCTTCAGTGGGGCCATTGTCATGACGGTCAAGCAAATAAAATCTGTAAGACGTAGTATTTATTTAGACATGTGCATGACTGAATAAAGCAACTTGCTGTCTAACTCCATTCTGGCGCATGTCCCAGGCAGTGACTCTGCACGTCACCCATCCTCCCCTAACATACTGCAGCGATGGGTAAAACAAACTTCCAGAAGCAGGAGGTGACTGTATCAACCACACACGCATGGAGAGCCCTCCGTCCACAGGGCGCCTGACAGTGAAAAAGCAGATTTGAAAAATAAAAGCAATATTATGCAAATGTTGAGCATGGAAGGAAAGATTTGAACTCAGACAAGGGGTTGTTAATGAAAGGCACAAACATCAGTCACTCATGGCTGAATAAGTACAACTTGATCAGAAGCTGGGTAGAGTGACAACCCAGAAAGCTTCACGTTAAGTCAATTAAATCCTATTATTCTTTGGATTTTTTTAATAATTAAATTAATTTCATGTGACTGTGAAAGGAGCTGAGATGACTGCCAAAAACTGTTCTTGTGACAGGTTACAGAGGCAGGATTAGTCAGTAATTATGGCACCAGGCTGGTGCTCAAGAGAGGTGGGTTAAGAGCTTTGTGTCTTATCTGCCCAGCTCTGAATGGTGATAAACAGGCTCTTCATTCCCACAAAGTGGTGGTGGGGACAAGTACGCAGCTTGCATGGTAGGGAGGTATCATCATAACTGGACCATTTCTTACAGTATCCTAGCAATGATCCTCAGACCAGGTCTGTGATCTCCTGGACGTATTTGTAGGTGGGTGATGCAGAGCATGTTGAGTTGCCTCATTTCAGGTAGTCACGTCTTGCCATGGAAAGGAACATGCCTTTCAGGCAAGATTTCCCGTGGATTCAGGCACGTGTGCATGCATTCACTCAGTTGCCACCCTTCCAACAAGGCAGAACTGTGGATGCAAGAGGAAAGGCAGTGTAAGGTCATCTTGTGGTGGGCTTACCAGAGTCTTCCTTACTTCAGTTCTGGACCATTCAGATAGAGCTGGTCATACTGAGCCATGCTGTTTCAGGCAGGAAAAATCCATCAGGGAATTGTTGGCTGATTGTTATCTGCACACATTTCTTCTTCTCTTTCTTTAATGTATTTCCCTTCTTCTTTCCTGATCCTTTCTTTGCATTCAGGTTGCTGCTTCTTTCTTAGGAAGTCATTGGATGTGTCACCAAGTATGTCTCTGCAGAGCTGGAAGAAGCCGCCAGAGTGGCTGTCAGCAGTGTGCTCTGTAACCCCCTCCCTTCTGTCTGCAGGGCTGACTGCTCAAATGCTAATGCACTGCTTGGGGGATTCATCTGCCTTTAGCTTTTGACATTGTAAGTTAATCATCTGAGTGCAAGCTCATCACCTTAGGCTCTCTATACAGTTAATGGAGAGAAATAGACACCTCCAGAAGGCGCCTCATCTCATCCATCTTAGGCATCTACGTGAAGATGAAATGAGTTGCCTTTTGGAGGTGCCCATTTCTCTCCACTGAGTCTGAAGTGAGCCCAGGGTGACTCGCTTAGATGGAGATGATTAACGTTTAGATACATACAGTGAGGTGAAATGAACCTCACTTCTTCTGGGTAATTCTGATAGTCATGACCTAGTGGAGATTCAGAATCTCTTGAGACTTTTCTGCACATCCTATAAAATCCTAGCTAGGGGCAAATCTGAGCTGCTTTGCAGTTTTCTGGCAAGTAAAAGCAGTACTGATCAGTCAGGTTAATCCCAGTGCAGGAGGATGATGCCAGCCTAGGAGGGGGCAAAGAAATGTTTTTCAAGCAGATTCCAGAGGTGGCATTTTGCTACAGGGTGCTCCCACCCACTAACCCGTCTCTACACCACAGCTGGGTGCTCAGAAACAGGTGACTGCAGATCCACTACTGCCTGCGGTAAAACAGGTTCTTCTTCAGCATCAGAATGATTCAAACCTCATTTTAAGGGCTCTTGCAACACTTTCTGAAGCACTCTGTTCTGACTGTGACAATGCACTGTATGAGGCACTCACCAGACTCTGATCCTTCTCTCAAGGCTGCCTCTTCCCCGAGCTCCAGATGCCACACCACTACTTTCATAAGGAAATAATCCTTTTTCTCCTTCTATGAAAAAATGATCTGTTGTGTTGTCAGTGCCCAGTAATTCACCGCACTGCAATTACTCCTCATAAGCAAATTAACAAAACAGGATCGTTGTTCTAGTTGGATTAACTTCTGCAGTTCACAGATTGGTAGGGGTTGGAAGGGACCTGGAGATCATCTAGTCCAACACCCCTGCTAGAGCAGGATCACCTACAACAGGTTGCACAGAATTGCATCCAGACAGGTTTTGAATATCTCCAGAGAAGGAGACTCCACAGCCTCTCTGGGCAGCCTGTGCCAGGGCTCTGGCACCCTCACAGTAAAGAAGTTTTTCTTCATATTGAGATGGAACTTCCTGTGTTCCAGTTTGTGCCCATTGCCCCTTGTCCTGTCACTGGGCATCACTGAGAAGAGTCTGGCCCCTTCCTCTTGACATCCACCCTTTAGATATTTATAAGCGTCAATGAGGTCCGTCTCCAGGCTAAACAGACCCAGCTCTTTCAGCCTTTCCTCATATGAGAGATGCTCCAGCCCCCTAATCATCTTGGCAGCCCTTCACTGGACTCTCTCCAGTAGTTCCCTGTCTTTCTTGAATTGGGGAGCCCAGAACTGGACACAATATTCCAGCGTTGACAATATTAAGAGTTGACAGATGATACCAATTATATCACTGTAAATATTGTGTATTTTTACATTTGATTTCTTCTCAGAAACACTCTCAGGCTTATGTTTTCCATGGGTGGTCCCTGGTCATAAGTAGTTCTAGGACCCTGAATTATAAACAGATGCTACTTCTGCAGGGGAAAGCAGACCTGCCCTTTATAAAAAATTTAAAAATACTGTCCTAATAAAAGCTGCTGAAATTCAGAACTTGGCAAGATCTTAGGACTCAGCAAGAAGGCAGCATTGGTCATTAGTTTGTTGTTGTTCTCTGGTCCTTCCTTGTCCACATATCAGTGCTGCAGCCTCAGATGCCTCGGAGATGTGATGTGCTACCCAGTGCCATCAGCGCTGTCTTGCTTCAAATGGAACAACCGTGGTGTCAGATCAGCAGCAAAAGTCTTGCCAGGAGCATCGCCCAGAGGGCAGAGCCCTAACACTCTCCCATCTAGCCGACAAAGGGTTAATGCACGTGGTACGGTATGGACACAGCGCCTTCTGGCTCTGCTATGCTGGGGCAAAGACTGCTTGTAACTTGCTTATTTGTACAGCGGTAAAAATAATTACGTACTAGCTTATGCGTGTTTTCTTTCCATCTCTATCAGTGGCACTGGTAAGTGCTCAGCAAATGTCACCCTTAGTCCGTCTTTCTCTCTCAGTCATTTTGCACGCTCATCCATCTCACAGCATCCCCCCAACCTCGGCAGCTCATTCTTGTGCAGGCAGTTCATTTACTGCTCATGGCTTGTATGGGGTCTGCTTTAATATTGGTTAATACTTTACCGAAGACTTAATATGATATATCCCAATCAGTGCTTCACCAAAGCATTTGTCACAGTCTTTTGACTTGATTACAGTGAACCTGGTAGTATTGTGCTCTACAGCATACAAGCTTCAACTCCCCTGAGTCACACCGACTGAGATGTGTTTCTACAAGGTGTCTGTCACGTCCCGCATCACCCCAGCTTCACTGGGGCAACGGTGCTGCAGTGGTCCTTGCCAGGCACTGCACGGTGCCTGAGGACCCATGTTGTCCTTTCTCAAGGCAGTGAGTGGGCTCAGGCCACCCGAAGATCCTGTGTGAAGATGCTGCATGTTGACTGCAGAAGTTGTGCTCACAAAGAAGTTAAACTGGGGCTCAAGATACAACAGAGCTATGGGGTTGAGCAGATCTGCGATACTCATCGAAACTCTAGAAAATGGAGTTGGGGGTATGCTGAGACAGTGATAAAGCCTGCATGTGGGCTTGTGTGGAATCAGGAAGCCCCCTTCCTGCTGACCACCCATGCACTGAAGAGTGCAGGCTCCTTTTGCACACTTTGATCTGCCCATCCACTGAGGGTTTTGGAGGGCTTTCTAGAAGAGATGGGAAGTCAGTAAACCATTATACATGTTTTTCTGGCATATATGTTTGGAAAAAGATGTAAAAATAGTGAAAATATAGTTAAGGGCTTCAAAACTGCACTTGCAGCTTGGATTTTCAATGGCATACTCATTATTGGTGCAGGAAGTTTTGTGGACCCCTTTCTGGAGTTGATAAAAGCCTCTAGTGTTGATTAAACTGTGAGCAAACACACAATACAGAGTACTCTTGACAGAGTACTATATACTTCTTATTTAGCTGGCTTTAACTGTAGTATTATAAAATTTTATTTTTAAATATTTTCTAGAAATGACCCATGGATGAAAAGGCAACCTGAAACTTAGCCCACCTTTTTGTGGCAATAAAGTGAATTGAATAGTTTGTCCCTTACAAACTCTTTGCCTTAGTATGACTATGTGTTGCTGGAATATTTGTCCCTTGTAAACCAAAAAAAGTCAATGTTTAAACTCCAGGTTTGTTAAAAAATTTGTTCAAATCTCTAACCAAAGATTCCATTGCTTTGTATGTATGGGGAGAATTTAATATAGGAGTCTATATCTGAGCACACTCAGAATTTCTTTGCTAAAGCAGGAGTGTGCTGAAATATGCAATTTAGTCCATATTGTACAGTGACGGGATAATGTTCTTTTCTGCTTTTATTCTTCTGTAATTTGGTGCTGTTCTGAAAAATCACGAAGAAATTATTCTGAATTACTTTCATATTGCTAGATATGGAATAGCCAAAACAGTATCTCAAAACCTTGAAAGTCTGTATCTCCTCAGCTTAATAAAAAACATTTGTGAACACGACAAGCACATAATTCTGTTCTGTTATGATTCAAAATGTGAATGCACAGAAAAGAAAAAATGCAGTTGAAGGGGTGAAAAACAAAATCAGTTTCACACTGAGAACAGAAAACAACGCACATCTGAAGGTGGTTGTAGGCAATAGCTACAGTTGATAAAATCCTCCAGAATAAAAGTGTTCTGCAACATTTTATTTTCTTTTTTCAGAGAATTGCCCCAAACTTTGACTCATTTTGTCTACATCCGCCAGCAGTTCTTTAATTACATCTATCACACCTACTGGGGGTGTCCCTGTGATCACTGTAAATTTTATGGCGCAGCGTGCTCTGGTATTGCAGATGAAATATATTTCAGCTGTTAGCTGGGGATGTTGTATGTTTCTTAGCCTGACTGTTCTGGGGATGGATCACTGATTTGGGATGCGTTTGAAAACGCTGCCATTGCCACTGTCAAATGGTTAGGTGGTGACGTGGAACCAGGTGATAAATAGAGGTGGAGATGTCATGATAATAGGGATGTATCTCAGTAGGGGTTTAAAAGATGAAATGAAGATGACACTCAATGGCTACCATCTTGTTTCAGTCTGACATTCAATATAGTCTCCTCTACTGGATTAATTTTAAGTATTTCCAGACCCTTTTGTAGCATGATTTTGAGTTGCACCCAAAGCCTGCTGAAATTAGTAGGAAAACTTGCCCCGTATAATGGGTGGTGGATCACCCCCTTGGAGCAAGTTGTGCAGAGAGCGTCTCTGCTCAGATGGGCTTTGGTCTGTTCCTGTACACACTGAAGTAGCATTTTACATTACTTAGAACATAATGAAGGTGCCAAGGCCCAGTACGAGGTTCACTAAATAGCAGGTTTTTATTAGCAACCAGCCATCGAAGATGTGTTAGGATCTAACAATACAGAAAAATCTATGGGCCAAGGAAGTGTCCAGAGTTTCTGAGAACATGTTTTAGGGCAATGGCTGCAAGCAATTAAACAATTAAATTCTTTACTTTCTTACAGCTATCATTGGTCAGGTGAGTAATGTCATGGCTGGGTAAGGTCAGACATCACTTACGTGCTGCGAGTTTGCTGTTCCTCTTGATGGCACTGCCCCATCTAGCAGAGCTGAATCTCTCCGTGAACATGACAGAGCCCAGCTTAGATACTCCACTCTTAGAAATGGTGCTTTTTATGGGTCATGTGCTTCTCAAGTGTGCATGGCACATTTGCTTTGCACAGTATTTGTTGCTGATGGTTGCCCGATTATCTGCCTGGGTTACCAGGTGCATCCCAGCTGTGGACGGTGGTTGCTCAGTCAAATCACTGATGAGTTGACAGCTTTGCTTCCTTCTCATGGCCCTCATTTGATCACTCTCTTTTACTCACTGCTGAGGCTTGAGACCACAGAGAGTGTTTATGCAGGGAAATGCTCACTCTAACGCTTTGCTTGTACACGTACAGAAAGAGCAAATGGGCAAGAGGACTGCCCCATCAGGAAGGGGGCCATGTCCTAGAGCTACAGAAGGGCCTGAAGAGGGTTCCCTCTGGAATCCGAGATTGCTCAGAAACAAGTGTATGTGCCACTGTATATGCCACTTATATGGAAAATGTTTTTATAAGACATTGCTAGGTCATACTGTCCACTTGTGTGTGTGTGCACTTGTGAGTATTCAATATGACACACAGGTGAGCGATAAAACCCAGGCATCTTCATGACAAGAGGTGCTATGGGATCACAGAGGGATAAATAGGTTTGTTTCCTTTATAACATCAGTGCAGGCTCAAATTAAATGATACAGGTATGACATTGCTGCATGTCATTCTAGAGATATTGCACACCCTGTCACTACCAAGCAGTGTTTTCTTCATCTAGTCTGTATTCCTTTAGGCTCATCACATTTGGCCTGTGATTATTTAGAGGAAGCAGGTGGAGAATTCCCAGTGAGAGGAATAATATAGATGGAAATGAACAGGCTAAACTGTTTTTAAAAGAATTCAAGCACATCTGTTGCATGAGAAATTCCAGTCACCGTTGTCTTCCACCCAACTCTCACGTTTCGTGCATCTTCTGCATCATTTCGTTGTTTCCTCTCCAAGACCTCCCTCTATCCCCAGCGGAAATCAGTAAAGACAGAATATTATTGGCCTCTCTGGCAGTGTAGTTAACACTACTTGAAACTTGCTGTACAGTGTCCACTGCTTTTTATTTTCTACATTATTAGATCTGTTTATCCCAATCTTCTGAAACTGTGTGCCAGTCCACTCCTCTTACAGCCTCCAACATCCTTTCATTTCTTTTTAATTCACACACTTCTGGTGGATAAAAAGCCCAGAGGTTCTGTCTACTGAGAGAAGGTCTGTCAGTAAAGCAAGATTTATTTGGTGCCTCTCACTAAAATGTTGCCCCATACGTCCTTTGGGAAAAGCACTGTTCAGGCAAAGGTGAACCATGGACAGGAACCAAAGTGCTATTTAAAACCATAAATGTCTTTATCTGTATCTTATCCCTCTGAAGGCTGGATGGAGGCTGACTCAGGCTGCTATGGTCCTGCAGCGCATTTCCTTAATGGATCTAGATGCACCGTAGCACAAGCTGACATTTCATTATTTTTAATAGTGTTGTTGCTGGAAGGAGCTGCTGATGTGAGTGCACATTCCAGCAGCAGGCGGAGGTATTAACGTGGAATCACGGCAGCAAGTGCTGAGAGATATGTGGCTGAGAGAAAAGGCAGTGCCACTGGCAGGATACAGTACACAGAGTAAGATTCAATTACACAATATTTATAGGCCCATACCTTCTGTTTGAGTGGTGTGCCACTGCAAAAAAAGAAGAACAAACCTCTTCTCTTAGCAGTGCCACTATGGGACACCCAATAGCTCATGAACAGTAGCACCTTCTTGACCAAGAAGAGAAAGGACGACCCTGTGTGTTTGGTTTTGTGTCACAGACCAAAGTTGTTCCTGATAGTGACAGCATACTGCTGTCAGGAGCTTTTGCAAGTGAAGGGCATGTGTCATTCATTTTTTGGAGCAACAGTGTTTTTCTGGAGTTATGTGACGTCTTTTCTCCTCCCCACCCTAAGTTTTGCTGCCCTGCCCCAGCAGGAAGGCTGGTTCCTCCTCTGGGGCAGAACCCCTCTGCACCTCTCCTGGGGCTCCAGAGAGACATGGGACCCCGGCTCGGTCCTGGCCAAAGGGTGGGCTAAGTGAACAGCACGGGGGACACTGCTGGGCAGCACACGAGAAATCACTGGACGTGACAGATACCACCACTGCAGGCACCTGACAGAAGTCACGGATGGTGCCCCGAGGGATGGCTGGGGTTTGCAGGTGGCTGAGGTGGAATTCTATGAGAAATGGCTGAAATTCACAGATAAGCAGAGGCGAGCGCTGGGGCCTGTTTGGGAGCACAGCCTTGTAAGACCCACAGCGCTTCAGTCACTGCATCAGCAATTGCATATAAAGCTGAGCTTGCCTGCATAGCTGTATCAGAAATACCTGATTTGGGTATGGATGTCATAAAACTGGGACTGACGGGGAAGAGGTAATTTGGGCAGTGTTGTCCATCTGTGAGGAGATGGAAGTCCTCCCCAATCCTGGGAAACAGGACCCATACAGACAGGACCCAGAGAAGGAGAGGGGTGCCTGGGGGAGACCGAGGAAGCCCCTGGTGATAGCTACTTGCCATGACTTTATGATCAGCATGTGTGTCCCACTGCTGGACATCATGTGTCAGGGAGAAAACATTGAGCCTTGGGACGGGTATTATTCTAGCCCAGCACAAAGGAGGGAATTTGCAGATCCCAGAAGCAGCACTGTAGGGCACTCCTTGCTGCAAAACCTCCTTCGCTCCTTCCTCCAAGGCCCCTGCAGTGCATTTCCTCTGGCTGCGTGTGATGTTTAGCTATGCGTAATGCAGGAGCTAGCATGGAGGAAAGACATCCCAGTGACCACTGCCATAGCTCAGGTGAGCTTCTGCGGACCTGCAGAAGAGACAGAAGCCCCAGAAACCATGGGAGATATAGTATGTTCCCCCTTCAGAAAAGTGTATATCTCAAAGCTTCTTAATTCTTTGGTGAACTACAAATATGTCTTTACCTACGAAGAGGCCTAAGCAGGTCAAACGTTGCTAGGTACCAAGTGTGCAGTGATGACTGACTATGATAGAGCAAAATTAGCAAGAGAAATCCTCTCCTCTCATCTCTGAAACATATTTTAACACTTTCAGTACTTTAGATTTTCCTTTACCCTCATCTTTGCATGCAGAGTGAGGCAAACCCTCGGCAAACTCATAACCTGACCCTCTGCTAACCCTCCACACTGATCCCAATATTCTGTTTTTATAGAAAACATGAAAAGCAATTGACTACATTTGGATAAGTATTTAGGAGAATTAGCTGAGGTAGAAATGCCAAAACCTCTGGAACTGGTTACATTGCAGATCACTCAGTGTGCTGCTAGGAAATGAAGAATTTTTAATTACACCTGAGACGGGATGGGATGGGTCATACGAAAAACTCGATCTGTCACAGGTAGGCAAGCCATGGATAACAAATGGACTGTAATTTAGGAATGTAAATAGAGAGATGCTTGATTTGAGGCATCCAAGTCTAAACATTTTAGGCATCATCATACGAATAAAGCAGGCAATTTTGTACAGTTATCTGGGCTCATAATGGGCCCAGGCTAAATTCAGTTTCCAATAGTGAGGTTTCAGGGGAGATTTAATGATGCTGCAAATAGCACTGCACAAAGCACAGTAACCAGTTACTTCCTCTTATGTTACAACAGTATTTTTAACTAAAAAAAACCCTGTTCTCTGCACATCGTTCAGGTCTTTATTGTAGAAACACCACTTACAGTTATCTTAGCTTTGCATGATAGCCAAACCAAATTCACGGTCCTTATCTCTAATATCACCCACTATTCTTTCAGGATTTGTTAGCCAGGATCTAGACAGGTTCAATCCCTCTCTTCGCAGTATTGTTTATGCATTTTGATTTGATGATACTGAAGTGGGAAGTGTAAAAGCTCTGGAGACAGCTTTTTCTGATTGTAGTGGCTGCCTGGCTGATCTAGAGGTAGGGACCATCACTTGCTTTCTCCCCTGTCCCTGCAGTGCCTGCATCTGCACTGTGCAGGCACCGCTTCGCTCGGGAGGATGGTCCCAGAGGAGGTTTCACCTCAGCATCACCCACTGCATGCATTGGGGATATTCCCCACTAAAACTAACTTTGGGGTTCAAATCCTCTGAGGATACAGACAGCTCAGCCCAGACTTTCCATGTCATGGGTGCTGGTGGAGCTGAATGACCTGCAGCAGCCCAGTGGTCCCTTTTCCAAAGGGTGTCCTCGGGATGTTGTCTACTGCACGGAGATCAGCAAGACAGCCTCGCTGGGTGCTGCCTCATCCTGTCAAAGCCCAGGGGAGACAAATGGCAGCAACTGCACTACAAAAGAACAATTTTTTTTCTGAAATGAGATATATCTCTCCTCATCTTCTCTGTTGCCAACAGAGGTATCACAAACCCATGTTAACCTTCTCTCCCTGCTCCCCCAGGTAGGAACAGCCTAGGGAATCCAGCTTAACCCTCCTTTCCAGAAAAACATTGAGAAACGTTGAGAAAATTGTTTCTCACATCATGGGCAAAGGTGTTTGCTACTGTGGCTGTGGTGCATCTTAAAGGCAGAGCTTAAAATACTTGGGTGAGAGCAATGCAGAACATTTGGAGCATTGCAGAAGAGAGGGGAAAGTGAGTGTGACTTTGCAGTTGTCTCAGGCCACTCTGACACTAACGCGGGTGTGCTTGGCCTTCAGATTCACCCACCGACGTTTCATTTTGTGTGCCCCAAAAGGGACTGTTGCCAGAGGAAGGAAGCTCTCAAGAACAAATAGCAGAGGGAGAAGGGTGCTCTTAGGATGACATTTGTATGCTAAGGAGAGGTTTATGAAGGAGGTCTGTGGGTACATACCCATCACAATTAGCAAAAAAATAGAACTAATCCCCACACACAATGATTTCATATTAGATACTTTTTAGTTGAGGCTTCACTGTCTTACCTGAATGTAATTTTATTATTCCAAATTATTTTTTGCTTTCATACATCATGTAAACAAGCACAGCTGATGAATAAATAAGTTGCAGAGTTAATGTGGAGAGTTTTCTCTAGCATTACTGACCAGGTTCTGGATCTCTTGAGCTTGTATGTGGGAACATGGTTAAAAATTAATTATTTTTCCCACATCCGTTTCAGCTTTACTGTTGTGGTACAAAATGTCCTTCAAAGAAACAAGCAAAAAACCCATTCAACCAAATCAGCTTTTCCTTCTCCTTGCCTTTTCAGTGACGCTTTGCCTGTAAAGATTGGCTGAAGGTGAATTGAGTGTTACGGTATTGTAGCAGAGTTTTGTTATCATAAGATATAAGCAGAACAGTAATTTGCTTAGAAATTACATTTAATATAGATCAAAATGTAAAGATCATAGTAGAGATCATATACTGTGAGGGGAAAAAAGGATTTTAGAAACAGGTCATCATATCCATGGCAACATAGGAGGGATCTTTTCAACGAAGAGAGGAGTTCCTTGTCAAGCTGTAATCTCATGAACAACAGGTACAGCAGTTTGAGGGGACTGGTGAGCAGTGGGTTAAGATGTTGTTTTGGGAGGACCTTGATCCCTCTGCAGTGTCAAGTCAGTCCTCAGGAAGCAGAAAGGAAGGAGAACTACACAAATCATGAGCAGCACCCAAGCCCAGCTCGCCTGACTCCCCTCTCTTCTGCACTCTGGGGTGGGGGAGAATCTCCCTTTTCATCCCCCTGCCCACGTGAGGATGAAGTTCAGCACTGCAAAGACAAAGGTGCAGATAATGAAGAGAGGGTCTCTTGGAGGAGGGCAGGCATGTTGTCTGGGGAGGTGGTTGGGAGAACAACAGAAAGCAGTTGCCTGATGAGGAAGAGGAGCAGCCACAGCTGGTGGGCAGAAAGGGGGCCTCACTTGGTGGGGAGCCTGAGCCATGGATCCTTGCACTCCACAGGACTTCACACTGTCTGTGGAGAAACACCTCTGGACTATCTTTCCATACTAACAGGCCATACTAACAGGCCACAGGTCTGTGGAGAAACACCTCTGGACTATCTTTTCATACTAACAGGCCACATAAGGGCCTTTGGCACGTATTTAGTGGCTATTTGTGTGCGTTCAGAATGAGAAAAATTGGAGCCTGCTCTTTATATCCCCTAAAGAATTTCCTTTTTTTAACTGACCTCCAAAAGTCACCCACAACCAACTCTTTTACACAGTACAGTTAGTGACACAAATCTCTCTGCATGAACTGGTGTACCTACACAGACAAATGGAAGTATAAACACCCTTAGTAGCATTCACAGGTGCCTAGCAGGAGAGTTTGCTTTAGAAGCTGTACTGGTTAATTTTTTACGGATGCCTACACAACAGTCAGAAGAAAAAGAGAAGATTCTTAGAATGTGTGTCAAGATGAATATTTATTTACCTGTCTACCTAGCTATTTATTTGTTTATTTGTTCATATTTAAGCAGGTTCCTCACTTGCCTTTGCCTTAATGTGATGCTACAAAGGTACTGTTGATCATTTTGCTATCACAGTTATAAGCAAAGCAGATGACTTTCCTATTAACATGCTGTTAGACACCACCCCTCAAACAAAAGAGATGAGGCATAAGTCTGGAGGGATGGGAAGGAATCGTCTGTCATGCAAACTCTTTTTGATTCCGTCTTCGTGCCACTCTGCTATCTACTCTGAATTTCCCATGGATGCTTTCAGCAGTCTCCATGTAGCTTCCAGGTGCTTGCTGCTGCTACTTATTTGCTCAACTACAATTTGATGTTTTCTGGTGCTATCACTTTTACAGGACTTGAACAAGATTCACATTTTCTATGTCATCATGACCCTTATGTCCAGAAGGCAGATCCACTTAATAATGTGATTTCTTGCATTTCACCCTTCATTGTACTTACAAATCACTATCCATTGCCATTGCAGCCCTTTCAGCTCCATGCTGCCAACTCAACTTTCCTCTGCCAAGTCCAAGATGAGTTTCTTGAGATTAGGAACTTGACCAGAATAAGACCTTCATCGTTAATATATGACATGAATATAACAAGCCCCAGGATTTTGCCTGGTTGAGCAGGAATAGCCAAATTCCAGCATTATTTTGCTTCCATTCACTCAACTGATTGTCCAGAGGCAATGAGTGCTGGTGCCATACCAAACACTACGTCCCACTATATAGGAAGGGAGTTAGAGGTTCAGCAAAGCCACAACTTGAGGCTCCTGTTATGCAGCCATCTTTCATGATGGGCTCTTGGGGTGTACTTCGGTATCAACAACCGGTTGACATCCTCAGAAACCAATGACAGCTCCCTAAAATGGTGCTGACTCAGCTGCCAGCACAAGAGTACATCAGCTGAGCAGTCTCCAGGGCTGACAAGTCTGGGAGCAGTGCCAGGCAAAAATAACTTACAGAGAAAGGAAACAGGTAGAACCGAATGAAATGTTTGTGCTGTCTGATGAAACGAGAGCATTTTATCAGAATTCCTGAGCTTTTTTCCTTTTTTTCCCCCTAATAAATATATTTAAAAAAATCTACAACAAGGTATCCTTTAAATGAAAACTTGAAAGGCCCTATTTGCCAAGGAGATGTGTGAAGGGAAGAAAAGATACTTTTCCTGACCAGGCTGTCTTTTCTCAACCTCTCTGCATCTCCTTGGACTTCTGCTTCCCCTTCCTCAGCTCAGAACTGTTTTTACACCAGGGCAGTTACTCTGTCAGCTCTCTTCCTTTCTCTCTGCACAAAGCTAAGTGGAGACATGGCATGGGCAGCTGTGCAGACGAGTACACCTTGGCAGCCAGTCCTTTCATGCAGCAGGGATGGGGACGCCCATCATCATGCTTACACAAAACGTAGGTGTTGAATTTGTAAGTGAAGCTTACAAGCACACTGAGGACTGAGACACTCTCCCACAGGATAAGAAGGATCAAACATAGTCATGGCCTCTCGTTGCTGCCCATACAAATTAAAATTGATGCCTAGGTAGTGTGTGTGGGTGGAAGAAAAGGAGCAGAAGTGGCAGCATCAGAGGGTTCTTTATCTCTTTGGAAGGTCACTTGGAGAGAGATGTTTCCCCCAAAAGCATACGTGAACACCTGCAGGGGGGTAGAGAGGAACGTGATGAAGAAGAGAGGAGCTGAGACTACATCTGGTGGCAAATGGTGACAGAATGGGAAAATTTCTCTGTTCACAGGCAAAATTTCTGTGCAAAACTAGAGGTGTCATCAAGGGTAACGTAGGGACACACCAGCGCAAGAAGCTGTGAGAAATGAGCCCAAAATTACCTTAGTGAGCCCCGTACTGTGGATTTAGAAGATCAGAGACAAGTTTTTTGCCTGAATATGTTAAAAGATGGGCATTGAATGCTGGCATTCCCAAGCTAGTTTAAAACTAGACTTATTTTTCTGCTGGTATTTGTTGTTGTTAATAACTTTGGCAGGGTCTTGGCCTCTTCCTAACACAGAGAGCAGGAAAAAACCTGAAAACTCAGAAAACGTTTTTCAGGGCAGGAAACTCATTTGGTTGATGCTAAAAGGATTTTCTAATATGACACAGCTCTACAGTAGGGACATTTAATTCCTCTCAGAGCTGGGTTTAAATTTGTACTTACACTGAAAATGTATTAAATTAACATTTTAAAAAAACATTTTAAAAACAGGCTAATACATCCTGTCACGTTCTATCTCAGCGCAAATGCATACTGAGATGTTACAATAAATGACAGTCTATTTATACCAGAAATACCAATAGGCCTTTAACTACAGCAATGCAAATTATGCCACTCTAATTAAAATTGGTAAATGGGTATATTCAGTTTTTAATGAAAATATTCTTCCATGCATTTCCCATCTCTAGCACCATTTCATTTTGTCTGCAGTGGACAAGGAATTAATTACTTCAGTTGGAGTTTAAAATCTCCATGAATACACTGGTAATCAAAGACTTCTTCTATTAGCACTTAGATGAGCTATTCTGCTATAAACGAACGTGTAGAGATTGGCACTAACTGCAGAGTTGCTTTCACTTTGGGAATTAGGCAGAATAAATGTTAGGTAGTTATGGGCACTGACCAGCTGGCCTGAGCTGTTTGTGCTGTGCAGGGGATTAGCTACAACAGCGAGGCATCCTGAGCCTGTGCAATTCAGCAAAATGACGAGGTCCTTTTAGAAGTGTGATTAAGTGGAGTGCATTTTTTGGTCATTACAGCTTGGAGACGACAGGCCACCCCAGGCCTAACTGAAGAGCAAATAGGAGGTCAGCTGAAGGGAAACGGGGAGGGGGGGAAATTGCATGAGAGATCTACGGGAAACCTTGGGCCAAGGCTTCCTCATCGCTTCCCTGTCTGCTGCCACTGCTAGGTTTGTGCTAGCCACCCTGGTCCCCTTTCCTGTCAGTGGAGGGAAGGTATGGACTTCCTATGGATTTGCCATGGGATACAAGTTCCCATCTTAACTTGGCAGTTTCCATGATATTTCTGGATAAGCCCCATAGAATAGTAAAAAAAAATAAATAAAATGTAGTCTTCATAGCCCTTCCTCTTACTATGTTTAATATTCTGGTGATTTTTTGTAGAATTACCATGCCAGCAAATGCCATCCTTCCTCCGCTGATACTGATAGGAAGCAAAGGTAAAGAATCACTTGCCATCTGGGACAGGTGACAGCCAGTCTTTCCAGGTGCTCCAGGAGTAAATCAGTCTGTTTGTGCATTACAAGTCTGTTTTAAAGGGGGTGAAGGATTACAGCATCTTAAACTTCTCAATAAATAAGCTCTTGAGATTTTAACAGTGGACTAGGGAAGATGGCATATGGGTCTGTGTGAGCATATCATGGCAGTAACTAGACATTAATGAATGAGAACCTTCGGCACAACTGTGTTGTCTGCATTAATCCTGACCAAAGGGATGTCTGATTTCCACAGGCTCACAAGTGTTGCAGTCCTCCATCATCCTAGTGCTGCAAACAGCTGTGATGATCCCTGCAATCGTCTGTGTGCACACCACCCTGCATGGTGCTGGGTGACTGAGCAGCATCACAGTGCTGGGCAGCCCAGCTCCCGGAGATCACTCCTGGATGTCCTTCTCCAACAGGACATGTTCCAGTTGGAAGCCCCATTTCCAGTGATCATCTCCTTAAAGCTGCCTGCAGTCATAACCAAGGGGACTGGCAGCAGTTTGCAGATGGTGCTCCAGTCTGCCAGTCTGCAGTACCTTCAGGGTAACGTAAAGCGGATTCAGGAAAAGTGCAACCAGACTTTGAAAGGCTTAATGCAACGTGGCCAAGGTTTGGCCTCCCCTCTGGCCAGCAGCTTGTTGTTCTTAGCAAGAGTTTTGTTTGCCTGCATTAAAAAGTCTTTGATTGCAACTCAAGGAAAGATGCTTTGTCATTCCTGCTGTAAAACAAGGCCTCCCAGCAAATCGCCACCCAGAAAATTAGATGGTTTTCCTTCACAGCTGATCCTGGTACTTGCTTTATTTCCTGCTATACAGTCTATTGTTTCAGTGAAAGAGCTATTGTGTAGATTGATAGGTGGAAAGGAGTATCTTCTGACTGTGTTTGTACAAAGGCCAGGACCTTGATTCCTTATGGGGCCACAGGACAATCCTAGAATAACAGCTCCGCAGAACGTGCAGCACAGAGAGGCATTGTATAGATTTCAGTAGGAAAGGAGTCACTGACTAGTGCAGAACAGCACTAATGCCTTACTTTTGATATCGTATATGAGATTTAATTGCGCATCTAGATTTATTGGGACCATTCACTGGGAAGTTACTCATTAAAATCTTTCTTGTTCTTTACACACATAACTTTACCTTATTCCATGAACCAACACAAAAAAATCTCCAAGTTGCAGATTTGGGCTCAGGTATCAATGTAGCCCTCCCCTGCTCTGTTTGAATCTATTTTTGACAGCAATCAGCAGGCTAATGGGCTCCATGGACCAGCCACTCATGTTCTTCATGGCCTGGCTCAAGAGTTTCACCTGATCTCTATGTTTTTTCTCCATAAGTGGTGCTTGCACAGGAATCTAAATTCACTGCAACAAGCCCCTTTCTCATAACACTCAGGAAAACAGAAAACCAAAGTAAAATGATCTGTCAGTCTAAAGCACTTCAAGTAATAGTGTTGTTTTCTGTTGTTTTTTTTTCCTTCTCATAATGTAATTTATTTCCCAAGAATCCTCATTTTCCACTTGCTCTACCCTTGCATTCAGTAAACTAAAACCAAAGCCAACTTCTTGTATATGCTTTTCTGTCATAGGAAAAATGCTGTGCTCTGTCTGAATGTTTTCCTGAGTGTGATGTGTTTTTTCTGTAAGTTATTGTCTATTCTGTTAAACAGTATATAAACCAAATTTGTTTTAGCCGTGATACTCATACCCTTTTACTTTCTGAAAGTAAACATGTCTTGGTGAATAGTACTGATTTCAGAGTCTTAAAAAAATGAGTGGTATTTCATGCAGTTTTTAATTTGACTTTCAGAAAGTTTCTTTTCATCAGTTTTTCAAAAATCTCTCTCTGACTTTTTACAGCTGCACCTCTTGCTGAAAAGTTTTAACCAGCAACACAGCTAGGACAGCTATTTTTTTCCCCCCTGATGTGATGTTGTTTTTGTAGATAGAGTTCTGGACTTGTTAGAAAGTACAGGGATAAATACCACCTCCTGCTTCCAGCATTATTAGGGACATGCTGATGTATTTTCACAACATGCCTATTGCAGTTAGTTGTAGATGAAGGTTCACATTCACACACAGGAACAAAGAACAAGAACTGTAGAAGAAAGAAGTGCTTGGTATGAAGTGAAAAAAATTATTTTTGTTTGTTAGACCATATTTGTAATGTGTGCATTTCACAGCAGACCACAGAGAGATGCTGGGGTTACAACAAACCGCTCTCATGGCAAGAAGGATCTTGCTGCAGAAGAGTTAGCCTAGGAGTTTTATTAATGTCCTTTTTGGGTTAGCATAATCAACAATATCAATTCAGTAGAAATATGATGGGGAAAGAAAGCCTGATGACATGCTGAGAAATGCAATATCCTGAAGTCCAGCAACTTCACTGGACTTTCACTGAGAGGGTGGTGGGGCCCTGGAACAGGCTCCCCAGGGAGGTGGTCACAGCACCGAGCTTGGCTGAGTTCAGGAAGCGCCTGGCCAACGCTCTCAGTCATCTGCTCTGGTTGGGCTGGTCCTGTGTGGAGCCAGGAGCTGGACTCGATGATTCTTATGGGTCCCTTCCAACTTGGGATATACTGTGATTCTATGATTCACTGAAGGTAAATTGTCTGAGCAATGGTCCAGGAGCAGACAGGACACACCCCAAAGTTTTAAATATTTGCTTAAAGGAAATCCCCTTCAGAAATTTATCAGAATGAAGTTGATGTGGAGAGACCTGTTCAGAGGTAACAATGAGCACTTATAGAAAAGTGTGGACTGACTAAAGACTAGGATCTATTGGAAATCAAGCTGTGGAGGTCCATGCATTCGAAATGCAGACATGCCAACTCAGTACCATGAAAAGCTGCAGAACAACGGGAGAGACAAAGGACCAGCATGGAGTTTACTCCTGCGGGGAGACAGTGGCTGAGGTGGCGCGGAGCGGGGAAGGGAGCCTGGAGCTGAGCCGGAGCTGTAGTTCTTCTACCAGCTTGTAAGTACAACTGGTATGGGTAATGACGTGAGAGAAGGTCAAGTGGATTTCAAACAGCAGGATGTGGACCCCATGACACCAACCCATCTCCCATCAGAGGGTAACCAGGAGAAAAAGAAAGTGCTCAACTCCCTGATGTCTGGTGCATTGGCTGGTGCTGTTGCTAAAACTGCAGTAGCTCCACTGAATTTTTTTTTATTTTTTTCAAGGCCAGGTTGGATGGGGCTTTGGGCAACCTGGTCTAGTGGAGGGTGTCCCTGTCCATGGCAGGGGGGTTGGAACTAGATGATATTTGAGGTCCCCTCCAACCCAAAACATTCTGTGATTCTGTGATTCTATCACCACCAGAACAGAGCTGACGAAGGTTGACGGAGAAGGAAGAAGGTGATCCTAACATGAGGGAAGGAACATCCCAGGCATAGGTGGGAAAGAAAAAGATTCACAGCTTGGGGGAGTGGACAGCTGGGAGGCTTAGACATTTTAGGAGAGTAATAAAGGAGGAAAGGAGAAAAACAAGGTGCTTAGAGATCTGAGCAGAGACAGGGCATGCTGGGACAGGTAAAGGAGGGGCCACTGGTATCAAGACACATCAAAAAATGGAAAAAGCCATGGAGAGCAGGAAGGGGGAGAGAAATACAGCTCTAGCTACAGCACTGTGGACAGGCTGTGGGAAACAGAGGGAACAGGCACAGCAACTGAGTTAGACGGACTTGCAGAAACTGAAATAGAATTTGCCATCCCCAGTCACATCCCTGTAGTTTAAAGTCACTAATATCTTTTTTATGAGGATGCTGTGACAGCTGCTTGAAACAAGTCAAGCAGCATGCAGGAGGAGACATCAGCTGCTGAAGATTTATGGATTTGCAAGAAGCATTTGTCCAATGAGGGTGTAAAACAATGGGCGAAACTCATAATGTCACAGTGACCTCCCTGCCTGCAAAAGGAACATCTCTGCCTTTCTCCTTCCTCCCACACCATTCAGTTCTCATCCCTTTCCTGGAAAAAAGTGAGAAAACAGATATTCCCCTAAGGGCTGACCACAAAGAATTCATTCAAGGGACAACTAAGCAAGAATAAATGAGAAAAGAAAGCGATGAGATTCGCTGGGTGAATGGAAATGTGGTGGAAGAAGAGTTAAAGGTTGCCAGGAATAGTGCCAGAGAGAGAGAAAATGCTATGAATGTCCATGAAAATAAATAAAGGGAAGCAGGCATAAGGAGGCAAGGTATGTTCTGCTGCATGGTGTAATGAAGAGGCTATTACAGCTTCCACTGATGGAAAAATTGAACATATGCCAAAACACCACAGCCTTGAAGAACAAAAAAGAATCTAAAAATTGTGTTTGAGAGTCTCCTGGAATATCAGCAACCCGTAAGTTCATAATTATCATGCCTGTACAGCAGCTACCACATGAAAACTGTCCTGCCCCTGCTGAGAGGCAGGCAGCACGCAACTGTTCGGCATAAGGGGGTTGGCACGGACCAGCTCTCCCTGCCAATGGAGCCCCATCTGTGTGAGCACAGAGTGGCTTTATTGGTGCAGGAACAGCCTGGCCAGCCAAGCTGGACCACAGTGGTAAGCTAATAAGTCCTCCAATGCACCGAAATAGGTGTCTGCGCATAATCCGCTTGCTCAGATCTGCCCAAAGGGCCGGGTTTTGCTTTTTTGGAGAGTCATCTCATGGAACATTAGGTGACTCACTGGACTTCCTACAGACATAGACACCTACTAAAACCTGCTGGAAATGCTGAGCTTTGGGTATGGACCACTGCTCATGGTGCTGGGGCCTCCTGGCAATGAAATACAGCATTGTTGTTGATTGTCTGAAGGGTCAAAGCCACAATATTTGTGAAAATTAAGTTATAGGGAGCCCATGTTTGTATTTAGCCATAGGGCAAAACCCTCTGCTCTTCTTCCCCAAAACTAAAGCGTGATAGTGCAGTTTTGGAAGTGTGCATGTGGCTAGACAAGGCATGGCCAACTGGTGTCACAGGCAAGCAAAATGGACTACTTGAAGGTGAAGCAGAAAGGGTTTCACTGAGGAGATGATCTTGTGTGGCATGAGTGTATTTGTGACTAAGCATCCAGTTATTTGTAGGTGCCACAGAAGCAGAGAATTTTTAGAAACATTCAAATTCTGTGCATTTCTACAACGAACCCAAAATATTTACTGTACATTTCTCAGGATATGATGGAAGATTAATGGAGGATGTAAAGGAAGTATAAATACCTTCTTAGCTCCATGAAGCTTACAGGCTGCGTATTTCTAGGGTTTTTTTTTCACTGAGATGCCTTCAGGTTACTGGCTGTGGCAAATATTAATTAAGTAAAGAGAGTGCTTGACCTATTGAGCAGTGTTTTACAGTTATAATCATATATAGGGCCATAAAAACATAAATCAATAACACTGGGTATTTAGTGCTCATTGCAAGATTTACTTAGGATCAGCTGAATAGTTTCAAATGCATCTGAGCGAAAGGGGTAAGTCAAATACATTATGCAGCATAAAATTAGCCTACTCTGACATTTTCACAATGGGTGAGCTTCCAAGACCAGGGGGATGATGACAATTGCTTAAGTCTCTCATGATAAGTACATTTTCTATAAAGATAGATGGTACCACTTCTGGTTCCTAAAATCCCTGTTTAACACATAGTGTATAAAATATTTAACAATTCAGGGGAAACACAGCAAAAAGTGTGAATGCTCTGATAAAGAATAAAGCCTGATTTACCTCTCAGCCTTTACTGATAGCTTTTTGGCATCTGTTCAGCTGAGCAGGTCGCTCACATGATGTTTGTGTTAGGCAGTGGTGGTGACCTGCGGCATGGCTTAAATCCAAAAGGACCTTGTCCTGTGCCAAGCGCGGTGCTCGGAGCAACCCTCACCTCTCCATTTGGGGAACCATCTGAGCAGCGTGTTTCAGTCCACGGCCCTTGCGCCTCCTGCTTTTCCCCCTGTCTTCCATGCTCACGCCTGTGTGGGCTTTCAGGCTGTTCCTCAGCCCTACGAAGTGCGAGGCAGATTGTTCCTGATTCAGATCCCACCCGCTGAAAAGCACGCACATCTTGTATACGCTGTAAGGACACATCCACCATACACAGCCTGAAGCCAGGCAGCCTTATAATACGTTTTTATTAAGCGTGTGTGGTAGGGTACAAGGCCTAAAAGGATCACTGTGATCATCTCGCCTGTCGTGCTGCTCAGCACAGGCTGGAGGACAACCCCAGATGAATCACTGTTTGAAGGATTCGGCAGCACTGACAAAGGCACTTAATTTCTTCTTCTTCTTTAAAAATTCTGGTCCTGGAGCAGCTGCCATCACCACTAGTAACATGTTACAGTGCTTAGCTCCTCTTCGCAGTGAATTTGTACATCTTTATTTTCTATCTGATTTTATTTTGGCTAAAAATGGCTGTTTATTTTGAGTGTCCTTTCTCTGAGTAGGTACGATAAGCTTGTAATGAAGTTAGAGCTTAACCTATATTTAATAACCTGAGGACTCCCAGAGTTTCTCGTCAGTTTCCAAACTGCTAATGCTCATACTTCACTGTGGACCTGGTGCAATTTTCCATCCTTCTCTTCCATATGTAGATCCAAAGGTCACACATTTGTCTTTGCCTACTCCTGAGAGCTCACATTCAGCAGGTTGGTCACTACTGTCCACACACCTTTCTCAAAGTCATGCTCATAGGAAGTTTTCTGTGCAAGTATACCTCCCCTCTCCACATCATAGGTACTCCTGGAGGCTATGGGTTTGGTTGAAGAAGGCTCAAACACCAAAAGAAGCCAGGTCTCTGTGGTGGACCCACCACGGTGTGTCCTTTTTTACTGAAAGACTCCTTGCCAAAGCAGACTGATTTCTGTCCTCACTCATTCCTCTTATTTGCATGTCTTAATTTTGAAGGAACCATGAAAATACCACTGTGTGAATCTGACTTTGAGAATGCTCCTCATCCTAGACTGAGAAGAACAAAGGTTTTGGGGGATACTTGGGGTCACTGCACCACCTGGCTTCTGTCCGGTGCAATTTTCATCAAAAATAGACATGGAATCGAAAAGCTGCTTCCCCTCACCCGCCGGTGAAAATGCCAGAAGATCAGCTGTTCTCACTCTATTCTTAATTATGTATCAAAGGAACATCCTGTTCCCACAATATTTTGCGTAATGGCCAGCCAACAAGATAAATTAATTCAGGAACAGACAGGGAACAAAGCTGGGGAAAAAAATGAGAAGAGCTGCTGAAACAAAGGAAAGCCATGCTGTGTAGGACAGGGAAAATGGCAGATGAGAAAAGTGCCAGGAAATACTGTGTAGAAACACATACTTCAGAACACTGTGAGAAACAGAATGATGTGGTCCAAAGGAAGAAGGACTCCAGCTTATCCAGATGGAAAACACAGGGAAGCATCCAGCTGTCTCTACTGTCACATCTGTTCCTGTATCCTCTCTCCACAGGAATCAGTGAACTGTTTCTGATTTTCCTGATAGTTGCTTGTTCTCTGTGTCCATGTTCTGGTGCACCCAGCGATCCTACCGTTTTCCACCTCCCACCTTCTCAACCAGCTATCTGGCTCATCACCCTGGCCCATGTGCCTGACATTGCGTGTCTAAGTCTGCTTAAGTCCTGAGAAATGGGATATAAAAGGCTTGATTTGTTTGCTGAAATCCTCACATCGAATACATGGAGAAGCTAAGCTTAGACACGTGGGCACCAGCCCTTCAGGATTTTTTTGTTTTATCCTTTAGATGATAATTTCCAAGCTCTTGTTGATGGTGCACCAGAGAGGCCAGGCAATAATCCTCAGGACCATTTTGACTCTGTACTTTTCTCTTACAGATCAGATGGTGTGAGTGCAGAGAGCTCTATGGGAAACCCTCCAGCTTGGCAGCTGTGTGTGGGCCACAGTGTCTGGAAACTGCTGCCACCGACTTCTCCAGCTCTCTATGCGGAGGGCCCCATCCCATAGGGAATATGTGGAATCTCTACCTTTGTCTCCCTATTTCCTCTGGGAAGTGAGTGAGTAGAGATGACAGAAGAAAAGCGCAACTCCTTTAGCAACAGAACAAAGTTGAGAAAATTACAGCCATGCTTCTGCATTCTCGTTAACAGGAACTTAAATCTAAAAGCATGGAAATAGACCAAGTGGTTTATTTGCCCCTTCCAAGCTAATTGCTGCTGCACGGAAATGTTTGTCTCTGAAACTTCTTGACTCTTGATGATGAATGCGGTGAATTCAGTGTGGTATCAGTCTCAGGGTGATGATAGAGAAAGAGAGGTGACAGCAGAAACAGTGGGATGCAGCAAGGATGGAAATCCCCTGTGCTCCTCACTATATTGATTATATCTTTTGGCTGCTCAGACCAAAGGCAGGAGTACATGCAAACTGTTCCCCACAGGGAAGAGGAGGGACAGGGTAGGACTGCATATTTGGGTGTGCTTTGCCTCTCTGTGTTTTCATTTCCATCTGACGGAGTCTTTCACCGTCTCCCCTGCATCATGCTGTTTCTCCCCATCGTTCGGATTATGAAAAACATTCCTGCTGTCTCTGAACTACATTTAAATGCACCTTCACAGTTACCTGAAGCAAATGGGCTTCCAGCCGCCATGGCTAACATTCTCAAGCACCGTGGCCAGTGCTTCTTCACTTGAAGAATCCTTCGCTAGTTGCAAAGCACCTACGTGCGTGCACACAGCTCCGCAGAGGAAAGGAGCCGAGAGCACGTCGGCTGGGCAAACAGTGCCTTCGGACATGGGGAAAGGGGTGAGCAGCAGTAGAAACAGAGTCAGAGAAATGGTTCGCCGATTTGTGTTTGACAGAGCCTCTGGGGTATATGTGGGTTATTTGGCTAGGTCGTGCTGCTTCACGCTGGCTTCAGACTCTGTGCTGGGCATGGAAACCTGGGAGGGATTTTGTGTTGCAGAGTATGTTTGTCAGGAGCTAGTTTTTTCCAGCCTTGACTGTGAGATTGGACTGAGACTTGATAAAGCTTAATTGTTACTTTTTCTGGATTTGACTAATTATTATTAACAGGATAGCAGGTCCCAGGCTCACCAGAGCAGAAATTGAGGGACAGGGTCTGAATTCTTTATTCTTCACATGAAAGATGAACTCTTTGAAGGAAAACCTTGCAAATGGTTTCCTGTCCTCTTCGTATTCATTATCTTCTTGGCCTGGGAGAAGAAAACAACCAGCAGGTATAGATGACATGACCTTGAGCAAGGTTCAGATATTAATTTCTTAAACGTGCTGTTTGCTGCACAAACCATTTAATTTGTATCTTTATTTACATATATTTCCCAGTACATTAACTTATTCTTTTGGCTAATTCTGCTATTCAATTGACCCTATTTCTGTTTTAGTAAAAATCTCCAGGTCACAGATACAGTAACTGAAGAAAAATAGTTGCGCTGATCCGGACTCTATCTAGCATGCAATTTGTTAGGTCCTGACTGAATTGATACAACAAGGATGTCTGACATACTTCTTTTAATAACAAATTTTCTGTTCTGCATGTCCCCTTATTCCCTGAGTGACCAGAGATGACAGAAGAAAGGTCTGAGTCCTTCAGCAACAACACAAAGTTGAGAAAATGAGAGCAGCGCTTCTGCATCTCCGCTTCAGAGGCAGAGGCTGAATTCTCTGCTTTCCCGTGCCAGCCTGATTGCAGCTGCTTGGGAGTCTTTGTCTCTGAAACCTCTTGAATCCTTATGACAAGTGCAGTTTTCAGAATTAAGCAAAAATTCTGATGAGTGCAGTGAATTTAGCATGCCATTAAAAACAGGGTCTAATTACTTACAGTTCTTATTTCTTATTTCTTAGAGCAATCCCAGCAAAATATGAGATTTTTTTTTGTTCTGTTCTGTTCTGTTTTACACTGATAAAATGACATTTCAAAAAAAGCTGGAAAATGTGGAAACAGTTGAATACGTAGTTAGTTTTCTGAGTCTAAGTACCCTGTCATATTATTAAACTCGAATAATGTGATTAAACTCATAAATGAGAGTATTCCTTTCTAGAGCTGTTCTCATTCAAAAATGAGGAAAGTGTTAATTAATTTATCCTAATTCTACTCTTGCACACCAATATAATTGTAATATGCATATAGCTAAACTGAGTGAGAGAAATGCAAGGACCGAGATGAGAGCTCTTCTTAGTTTTCTGAATTTCCAGTTGTCAGCATTTATGCTTGTTCTTTACACTAGACCAAATTGCAAGAAAAAAGCCTGAAAAAAGCCAAGATACTTTGTCTCACACAGATGATTGCTAGTATCAGGTGAAGAACTTTTCTAACATGTTTATATGACATGTCATTCCTAGTTGGAAATACAAAAAGGAACAGGTAAGGAACTCAGGTTAAAAAAATGCATCAATGCACCATTGTGCTTTATTTGATCCTGAAAAAAAAATTTAACTCACTACCCTGAAATTCCGCCCTTTCCTTCAGTTTCTAATGCATATCTCTGACCATGAAAGGCTGTGAACGAAACTGTTGCCGTGAACAGTGAGATATGGAGTTTGCCTGTCTCAAGTGAGTGCCCTTTGCCCGGTGACAGTGCCTTGGAAGTTGTGATGAGCCATACAGCATGGCCCCTCTTTATAAAAGGTTTCATTTTGTCGTCAAGGAGACTACCTTTTTTGTCAGACGCACCTTTTAAAGTGAAGGAGCAACATGAAGGAAAACTATGTGTACTTATAGTAATTATAAAGACCCACTTCTCAAACTCAAGAAAAATTTGGGTTCTCCACCACACTTACACAGACACATCACTAATGAGTTTTTAGTCATTTCTTAGTACCCCTGTACCAGATTCAACAAAATTAAGTGGCAAATCCTGTATATCAGCTACCAGGCAGATGACACAGACTTTTCTGCTTTGAGCCTATGGACACTATAATCAGCTACGGTTGTGCTCTGGTCTTTGGAAAGTGCTGTTGGTTCTTGTCATTGTCCCACACTACAAGTACAGCCTGCTCCCAGGAGGGGTCTGGCCAGGGTTTGGTCTGGTCTTTTGATCAACGTATTTGTGGACAAGCAGATGTTCTGCCCTTTTTTTTTGCTCCACTTTTGTGCTACCTTAGAAGGAGAAGTTTGGAGGACCTGCAGAGCCTCTTGGTCCGTTCTCTTGCCTTCACTCTGGTTCATCTGCACCCATGCCAGTCCCTGGAGATGCTTGTCTAGCCTCCTTTTGTGGGTCTCCTTGGAATTTGAACCACGTTTGGTATCACATTTACCTCTTTCTTCAGTTCTTTGTTCTAAATCTTTCTTTATAGAGATGGTTTCTGGACCTCCTGTCATGCTCACCAGTATCTTCTAGGCTTTGTTGAAAGCCAGGGCCTCAAATGAGGTCTGGTACTTCAGATAGGGCCTTACCAATGCCAAGCAGAACTGAAGGACTACCTCATGTGCTGAACTCCAGTCTGTGCGTTCTGTGTTGTAGTTGCCTTTTTTGGTAACAAAGAGTCACATTGGGCTTGTGATCAGCTGTCTGTATCTTGCACCCTGCCTGCCCCCCACCAGCTCATCTTCTCCTCAGCACGACCCGCAACATAGAATCATGGAATCATTAAGGTTGGAAGAGACCTCAGGGATCATCCAGTCCAACCGTCCCCTCCCCACCTATTACCCACTAAACCATGTCCTTCAGTACCAGATCCAACCTTTCTTTTTGGGTTGGAAGGGATCACAAGGATCATCCAGTTCCAACCCCCTGCCATGGGCAGGGACACCCTCCACTAGATCAGGTTGCCCAAAGCCCCATCCAACTTGGCCTTGAACACTTCCAGGGATGGGGCCTCCACAACCACTCTGGGCAACCTGTTCCAGTATCTCACCACCCTCACAGTGAAGAATTTCTTCCTAATGCCCAATCTAAATCCCCCCTCTTTTAGTTTATACCCACTACCCCTTGTCCTGTCACTACACTCCCTAAGAAACAGCCCCTCACCAGCTTTCCTGTGGGTTTTCCACCGTGCACTGCACTGCACCCTTTGGATTCACATCTGTGTACTCTGTCATCCTGGTGCCTAGTGGAAACAAGAGTCAGTGCTGGACTCGGAACAGTAAATTCCCAGCCCTTCATTTTGATGGTAAGTTTTGGATAGCAAGCTTTCTGGATCAGAGCGTGCACCCAGTTTTGCATCCATCCCTTAACAGGCTTAACTGCTTTTTTTCTGAGCTTCCTCATAAGAAAGTAATTGAAACAACATCAAGAAACTTTAACAAAATTAGGTTGTAATGTCTCCTCCTTCACCTCTCTTCACAAGGACTTTACAAAGTTGCAAGAGGTAATGTAATTAATTTCACACAGTTTGTTTTAACATAGAAATCTCGGCCATGCGCCTTTGAAAGCAGAGGAAGCTGTTTGATGTACTTCTGAGGACTTAATTTCTCCTAAAATTCCATGTTACACAGAAACATTCTAAAAAAACCCCCACCTTCAAAAATTCAAGTTTCTAAAGTGTATTTCACTTTCCAGAACCCCACACTCAGATTTTCTTTAGAACTGTTTTTATTTTGTCAATATTCTGGATTCATAAAAATGAAAATGTGTTTTATTAGAGTACTGAATATATCTTCATACTGCATGAACTCACAGTCTGAGCTGTCACTGACGAGTGTGCTGGGATTTCAGAAAGAGTTACCCTGCTGTGCTGAGGATTAGAAATCTTCCCACAATAGATTTTGTCTATTGACACTCTTCAGTCGTTTCAAGCTCATTAGGCTATCACAGCTATGACATCTCCTAGTGAGGCTGCAACATCAGAAGTGCTCTGTGCTTTACTGTATCGTTATTTCATTTTATGAGGCATGGGAAGGACAGGAACCGGAATGACAATTCACCCAACCCTGCCCCGCTTTGTCCTTTCCCTTGTGCCTCTTTTTTAGCTGGCTACAAAATCACAAAGCTGATCTAAAGGAAAGCATCGCCAATTTTTGTAAGTGCGTCTCTCTTTTATCTGCCCCATGTTTTCAGCTTTGCCAAAGAAATGATAACCTGCAGGTATCAGGTGCAGTCATTTTTTTCATGTTATTCAAAGGTGACAGTGTTATTTACCTCCCACCTTAGGAGTGCGCAGGGCTGGGGTGGGGAGGCTGCATGCCCAGCCGAGCCTCCTCCAGGCATCAGGCAGGGGCAAAGAAGGGTGACAGAAAGCCAGGCCTACGGAGTGTAGAGAATATGCAGTGCTCAGATTTTCCTCTTGAGACCACAAGTCAGCAAGTGCTAATTTAATGAGGCTGCTATTCCTGGCAGTCCCGCTGCCTGCCCATTAGCAATTGGCAGTTTCCTGTCAGCTTCAAAGGAGCGATGGGCTCTGGGAGGGGAACTGCTGGGCTTCAGACCAACCTGGGGAAGCAGCCCTGGCCCTGCGAACCTGTGGGGAAGGGAGCTTTACAGCTCCTTGCGCTGGTGGCTGGACATGGAGGGTCAAAGCTGGTGGTGGTGCTGGAAGAGGGAAAGCAGGCCAGGAGGATGTGGGAGGAGGTCAGAAGTGAGGTTGCACGACCAAGTCAGTGACAATAGATGCCCCTGGGGAGGAGGTGAAGAGTCCTGTGCCTTGCTGCTCGTCAGGAAGGGGAACACCCATCGTGCGTTGTCCTGAGGATATTTCAGTAGAAACTTGGGTCACTTGAATAGTAGAAACACTTGGAACAGCCAGACGCCTGAAGCCTTTTCAGCCTGTCCCACCACTCACTGCCTCTTACCCTCCTGGCTGGCTCTATGTGTTGCCTGCCTGGGTGCTGCATGGGCAGGGACAAAACCACACAGATCTCTCCTGGTCAGTACAGGCTGCTGGGCTTCTGGACATGATAGCCAGCGCCATACTACAGGAAGCCACAATGAAGTGACAGAACCGTGTGAGCATTCCCTCCTTTTCTGGTATTGGCACAAGAATTTTCAGTGGGTTTTAATGCATTTCAGGCATGCATTAGGTGGCTGCTTCTTCATTCCCCACCAAGGATGGCTGATCTACATTATCTACTGCAACCCACTGCTCTGACAGTGGGGACAGACCCCACCTCCATGTACCTGCTTGGTGCAGTTCCAGCCAAATTAGTGTGGCTGGATGTCTGACAGCATGCCATGTTGTAGCTCCACAGCTAGCACCATGCTGCCTATCATCCTGCTAAGGCACCGACAGCCTCTACCCTGAGCCACATCGCTTGGTTGAGACCCTCCATGCCACAGCTGTTGGTTTACAGTGACAAACATGCAACTCTGGACTGGAGAGCAGCAAGGGGTGTGCCATCTCCCTGGCAGAAGACTTACAGAAGGCTTGCCATAGATTTGATGAAGATATTTTTGCCACAACATGAAAATTGATGTATCTTGAAGTTATATGAAAGAAATACAAAGTCAGAAAAGGTAAAGAATCATCTCTGCTGACCCATAAGGTTAATGTATAGACTTAGACCTCTGGGATACAGCTGTCTTCAAAGACAGGACTGACTTCTCCTAGCAACACGCATCCAATACAGATTGATATGGTTCAATGGGTTCTTCTTTATTCATGCAAAGAAAACTGAGTATTTAGTTTTTGTACTTATCGTAGAAATATGATGTCGTTTTGTGCTGGAAAGGACTCAGCTTTTATTTTTTTTTAAAGTGGAAGCAATGTTTTAATTTAAACATTTATTAAACATTTAATTTAAACACTTGAGATAGATCTTCCTTCACAGATATAACCACTTATTCTTAATTTTCAAACATTGCTGCTTTTTAGACTCAAAACCTTTGGAGTCTGAGTGTTGTGCTTTCCATTTAGGTCTGTGATAGAGATGAACAGTGTTTGAAAGCACTTGTAGCTGGACAGCTTCCTTGTGATGAGAGAGCACTTGGTGAACAGAAATGACAGCTTCCTGCATCTGGATGGATTTTGGAGCTGATGTTGTTCTTCAGGAATGCTTTCAGGAATGCACCACTCCAAATTCTGCTTTTCCATCATTGTATGTTGCAACTCAGAGAAAGATCTTACCTGGCTTGCACACAGGAGTAGGGGAGAAAGGGAGGAAAGGTGCAGTGTTTGAGCACCATGGTGGTCACAGGATGGCCTGCAGCCTAATGCTGTATGGAGACTTGCAGGAGGATGGTAAGACCATGGCTCCACTCCATCTAACCCAGCAGTCTCTGGAGTAAGAGGAAGGAGGCACGTCTCTGCAGCTCCCAGTGGGATGCCGTTCCTCATTGCCAACAGCTTTGCCTCCCTAGTGGAGTCTGGCAAAACAAATGGACTGAAGCACCAGGCTTAGTATCATTCAGGAACCAACAGCACTCACTGTTCAGGAGTCTCCAGAAAAGAGTGAAGCCAGTGGGGGTGCAAAAACTGTCTGGGGGGTGCTGCTGTTAGATACAGGGAAGCATCCTCCTTCAGTAGCTGCCTCTGACACCAAGGGTGTTCAAGTGAACTGGGATTTTGGAGACCTTCCAGAGTCAATCCACAAAACACCATGGCCGAGAGATGCACTCATATCTATTTGATGCCTCACCAGAAAACTGGGAAAATTGCATAAAAACATTCAAATTGAAAAATAAAAGGCACGTTTTGGAATTACTTTTTAATTTCCAGCCCCCGACCCCACCGGGCCATTTGCACACTGTTTTCTGTAGGCTTTGTTATCCAAGTCTCATTTCAATAGGTGGGAATTCACAGACTTAAAAAAAAGCTCCTACCCTGGAAAGTACTGGTGGCTGCTGGCCTACAGAGCTTTCTCCTTCTGGGAGGTGACTGGCACCACATAACTCTGTGGCCAGGTCCTCTCCTGACAGTAGAGTGCTGCTGGGGCAATAAATCCCTCCATTGCCATTGGGAGGCCCATGAGTAAAAAAGGCTGGACAATGTTTGAACTGAACTTCGGAGGGCTCACTGAGTGTTTGCTCTCCTCTGACTCTCCATGGTGTACTTTAGCAGCTGCACACACTGGGATTAGTGAAAAGTATATAGCACTTCCAGCTGTGATATGGCCCTGATACTTCCAGCTATGTGAGGTGCCTCAGGTTGCTCTCATTTTTTCTGCAGGCCTTTCCAGTCCTCCGCACAGGGAACTTCCTGAAGGGTGAATGGAAAATCCTTGTGACAACGGGAACAGGAATTGCAGCTGATTAAAGTGATGTAATTTCTGGAAACTGCAAAGAAAATTCCTCGTAGGGAAAGTAATTTCACATTGGTTATTCAGGGAAGGAAAAACCTAAACCAAATTGCTAAAACACACAAGACAAAGACATGAGGGAGGCGAACAGGCCATTTTCCAAACTGTTCTCTCTTCTGCCAGCATCCTACCCAGGCTATACTGGCTAGGGTATCTCTGGAGCACATGTGCCTGGAAATGTCCTCAGTTGATGTCCCTGATGGTGATGGATGAAAACTAATTAAGGGATATAATTTTCTAAAGATGTATATAGACATCTGGAGGCAATTTTTTGAAGGCCCCCTGTTTCCACAATAGCTCGCTTTGAAAGTGCTTGGCTGGGAAATTTTCCACCACTCGCCACACAGAGACGGACTGTTACCTGCCTGCCTTTAAACACCTCGCTCTACTCACATGGGCCAGTGGTTAAAAGACTTTACAGCTGGTGAGGAGGTTTTGCTGTCCCCATGAGTAATATGGACATAGCCCTCTGCCTCCAGCAGAGAAAGGGAAGATGGCTCCTTCCTCTGTGCGTTTTGGTATCGCCACTATTCCCCTCCTCGCATCAGTGGGAAGGCATATAGGGCTGTCTCCGGAGGAGAAATCACAATTCAATATATCCATGGGACCTGTCACAAGTGCACACTGAAGAAACACGTCAGACCGCAAGCCTACCAGCGACAGAAAGGCCAGATTCATTTCATGAGCCATGACTGTGAAGCTACAGAGCTGATCCCCACTGGGAAAAAGAAGTTCACAACACTCATAGCAATCTCCATGCTGGTTTCTCCTGGGGTTTTTGAAGACTTTGCACAGCGGGATGTGAACATGGTCTGGGATTCACAAAACTACAGGGGCACAAATGATTACTATTCATAATAGAAGGGAAGAAGCCACCCTATGCTTGAAAGGTAAAATTACCTGAGGAACAAAAGCTGCTTAAATGTCACTGTAGCTGGAAGGCAGCTCCCGGTGCAACTCTTACTGGGTGTTTCTGCTGCTGGTTTCTGAAACGCAGCTGACTGTCAGATGCACTCCTTGGAATTGCCTCTTCGCCAGCGGGCAAACATTTGACAAGATTAGACAGCTCTGATTATGTGCAAAGCATTACTAGAACTCTGAATTTACGTGAAGTTTTCTTCAAGGCAGTATACTCTGTTCAAGATGTCATTTTTACCTTTTGCACCAGTAGGCACTGAATGGGATCCTTTACCACTGCTGTGGCAGGCAGTCTGACTGGATCCCTTTCCAAGCCTGCTGTATGTGTGTTTCAGGAAAAAAACTAGCGTGATTATAGTCTTTTATTTTCTCTCTCTCCCCTTCCATTCCTTAATCTTTCTAAACTACGCTTTGAAGCAAAGAGCATGAGGAGAGGAAACATCAGGTCAAAGAATTTAATGATATGTAATTAGCACTCCTCCTCTGGCTGCCACTGGGGTAAGAAGAGTCCATGGCTATTGGCCCTTCAGATGAAACCGTCCTAGTACCAGGGGTTTGCCAAGACACTTTCCTCCAGGAAGATTACCTGAGGTGTGGAGAATCTCTAACATGGAGTTTCACAGATGACAGATTTCAGGTAGTTGCTTCTCACCATAAAATAGCACAATTGACCTCATCAGTCAGAGAAACAATGCCATAAATAAAACCATGTTCTCAGGGAAGGACTGTGGTTTCCTGCAATCAAGGAGAAATGAGTAGGGAAAAAAGCTCTGATACCAGTACAGAGCTACTAATAAGTAATGTAGAGTCTATACTAAAAATATCTATCTTCACATATCATTATAGTTAAAAATAAAGGCAATGCATATTTCAGACAGAAATGTGTAATGCTAAGGGTACTCTAGAGCAATGAGTTGTAACTCAGGGTAACTTCCAGGGGACTTCAGCAGGAGAAGACTAATTTTTAAGGTTCTTTTTAAATCTCTTCCCTTTTATAAATGACTCTGTGATTATTTAATAAAGCATAATTTTTAGAACCTGGAGCTGACTTTCTACAAATTATGCTGTGAAGTGCTAGTATATCCTGGAAGGACTCAGGAAGGACAGAGTCTAGTTTTCTCATCGTTGTTGAATCTGAGTAGCTTCTTCTTGCTATATCGTTGAACATATCTCCACCACGAGATGGTGGCCAGACATCCAGTGACCATGGCAGTCCTACCTCCCAGCAGCTCTTTATCTTCTTCTTCACCTCTCTGCTGTCTCTTGATATAACAAACAATCCTGTAGCAAAGGTGCAATGGTGGTGAGGAAGGCTGGAGATATTGTGTGGGAATAGCAGAGAAGTGTAGTGATGGGGAGTCATGTAAGTCTTGTTTCTTCTTTCTCAGCTGCTACATCATCATCATAGTTGAAATTTTCTCCTCTTTTGTGTGTTTGTCTCTTCTAATGCCTAGTAATATTACCAAAAAATAACAAGTCAGGATGGGTGTGGGTTCTTCTTGCCTACTTTCAGTGGTACCAGACAACATCTCTCTTCCCTCATGTTGACCATTCTGGGGTGCAAACAGCTAATGGGTTGAAAGAAGTGATTGTGCAACTATACTCAGCATTGGTGCAACCTCATCTCAAGTACTGTGTGCAGTCTGGGGCTCCACAATGTCAGAAGGATATAAAATATTAGAATATGTCCAAAGGAGGGAAAAAAAAAGATGGTGAAAGGACTAGAGGGCATGACTTAGAAGGAATGGCTGAGTATACTTGGTTTGTTGAGTCTAGAGAAGAGGAGACAGAAGGATGACCTCATTGCTGTGTACAACTTCCTCAAAAGAAGGAGGGGAGAGAGAGGTGCTGATCCTCAGTTAGAAAGGGAGAACAATTCCCCATAAAGGTTTAAAAACCCATTTTATATAATTAGTTGAAAATCTATTGCAATTAAAGTTACATCCTGAGAAGAAAGCACATGGCTGCTGGGTCTGCTGCACTGAGAAAGCTCCAGAGATAGTCGTGACTAATATTTGCATGTAATGACATCTTCATAAGGGAAGATATCATAGATATCATCTGATGCTTGATTCTGAAAAAAAGGAGCAACGATTTGTTTCTGTCTCTTGGTCAATGCCAGCCTGCATTAGATTTTATGGGTTGATTGCTAGTCCCTGAGCTTATCTCAATCCCCCCATACATTCCCCTCAATAAGACAGCAATCTGAACTTAAATACGTTTGAGGAGAATTATAATCAGTCATTAAATCATTTTACAGTAAGAAATATTAACTCATTACATAAAATGCCTGAGGTCTTGTTCATTTTTTTTTGTTATTTAGTTTTGAGCAAGTGCTCAGCCATGCAAGCTACCATAAAGTGTGCTGCTTGTCCTGCTATACTGAGGCATCTAGGTCTCAGAAAGATGGTTCAGTTAAAGACTAATTGACAAAGCCAAGTCAGGTTTTCTGCTAGGTGAATTATTGCAAACCTGGTTCATGGACTGTATGCGTTCAATTAGCTCTGTTTGCCTTTGCACACGGCCAGCACTCTTCGAATCAGCTTAGATAATGGATGTGATATAGATATGACTATAAAGTTTAAACCAATTACTGGTAATGCGCTATTCAAAAAATTATAATGGAACTATATAACAGCAGTTAAATAAGCACTGATTTTTTTTTTTTAATCTTTAATGATAACAGAAGTCCCATTCATTGCCTACATGCATATTGGTTTAAAAAAAAAAAAAAAAGCCTAAGAACTTGACACTCAAGCCACCATCCAGAAAATCACATATTGGATATATATATATCGAAGGCAAGGCCTGCAGTTCCGTTTGAAACAATGCTGTAGGTGAATAACACTGAAAACCCCAGTGAAACACAGCGATTGCCCAACACTGCATTCACTCCCAAGAGTCCAGAAGATATTGCAGCCTAATGGTTATTATTTGTTTACATATTATTTGCAGTGTGCTCATGATTTGCCAGGCACAGCCCAGACTGTTAAAATGGGGGTTTCCAGCTCCGAAATGGACTATTATAAAAAGCCAGGGATTATGTCTTCCCTGCACCATAATTTGCAGTCTTCAGTGGAAAATCCACCTAGATATATGATCTAAACACAATCTAAACTGAATGTTTGGAGTAACAGATATGTTTGAGGCAATTGCATGTTTCAGCTTCCCTGTAAAACCCTAAAGATGATTGCTTATGCAGAGACTCTGTAAATATGGGGGCATACATGAAAGAAAGTATGCAGAGTTCAGGAAAACATTTCAGCAATTCTTCATAAAAGCCCCAAATGAGGGTCATAAGGAGGGGACTTAAGCAATTACAGCAAATCTAACCTCTTGAAAGCAAACGAATGCACCTCCTTGGTGCAAAACATCAGTCATAAAGGAAAACAAGTACCCTTGACTTAAAGTCAGCTCCAGAAAGTGAATCCACCATTAGCCAGATAGGATGAAAATAAAAGAAACAGAATGCCATGGGAGGAAAGAAAGAGGGAGCGTGGTGAAGCGTGACGGTTCCTACGCAGCTTCTCCAAGAGGCAAGCCAGCAGGTAGGACCCAAAAGGGAGTCAGAAAGGGCTTTATGCCACTCACCATGGCAATGCTTGGAAGTCAGGGAGTCAGGTGAGTGAGGGAGATCCGTAGTGCTAACAGCCGTGCTCAGGACAGGAGTGTTTGCTAGGCATGCTGAACTGAGGCAACCATGCTCCGGAGAGAAGTATTTAGTAGGAGACTGGGATGGCTGGAGATGGGGTTACGGCGCCAGAAAGGAGCAATGAGCAGCTCTGTGCTGATAATTCAGCTCTTGTAATGCCCATGCAGTCACTTGAGTTGAGGAGTATGGTGCATACAGCTCAATGAAGAACTTCACAGGAAAATGTCTGAAGCAGGAAACCTAGCCCAAGGCAGGTTGTGTTGGGCTCAGGTTTGGCTTAGAAATGCTAGACCATCCAAGGCTGTCAGTATGCAAGAGAAAGCCTATCATTTTGAGCTGGATTCTGTGCTAAGTGCTATTTTTATAGCACTGTTGTACATAATTTAAACTGATTACCTGAAGAGAATATCAGAATGTCTTAATAATGGTAGAAAATTTCATATTATTTGCCCATTTTCTGTGTCTCTCTGGGTCATCCTGATGATTACTTGGTTTCCGAGCACCCTGGGGGAGACCCAGATCAGCCAGGGTCACCAAGAGAGACTATGTTGGTAGAAGGAGAGGCACCAACTCTAGGAAAATGTCAGCTGCCAAAGGAGATTCTTGCATTGCAGGGGCCAGTGTCTGATCTTTGGGATCTGCAGCATCCTTGGTGGTGAGGCTAAAACCTCCTTCAGCAAGCAGGTGGCTCGACCTTGGGGGAGGCACTGCAGCTGCTGGGTCACCGTGCTCGGCCGGGCCAGGGAAAATGTCCACAGGCACTTCTGGCTCATGGCAAATGCAAAGTGCTCCATGTGCCATGGGGAAAGAGCACAGGCACGGGCTGTTACTGGGGCTCAGGTGATGTGCGATAACTCGTTATGCTGTGATAATTTGATTATATGTCTAGCCTGAAGGTGTGTCTGTGACCACTCAGTACCTTGCACTTATGATGAGCTGAATGACATGTCCCTGTGAGGCTGACATTTCCCTGCATGAGTAATGACTCATCATCTGGAACCCAGTTCTGTCCCCCTGTGGGTGTGAGCAGTCCTGTGGCTTTCCGTGGGTGTCTTTGCAGTGGGGAAGAAGCACTCAGCATGAACTCAGATGTCAGAAGCAGACTGTATGACCACCAGTTCTGATCATCCAAGTGCATCTCTGATTGAGGATGAACATTTCACGATTCTTCCTTGCTTGAATGCTGAAACTTTCCAATAAGACAGGGTTTTCAACTTCATTTATTGTTAGTACTCAAGTGACAAAAGGCAGAGTGGTCTTCAGCCCTTTCAGTCTGATGCCATGTCACGAGGGCAGTGGGACCAAAATTTAGAACACAGTACCTGCCTGCCTTAACATGTAAATCATACCTGCTTTGGAGAGCAGGGAAAGGGAGTAGGAGGCATGAGGAAACCTCACCCTCATGCTCTTCCATGCAGATTTGTCTTTGCTATTGGTTTTGTTGCTACTTACTAGTTTGGTGCATGTCAACACCTACAACGGTGCAAAGGCAGGAGCTAACACCCTATCCTCAGAAGGCAGGTGGAAATGAGGTGCTCTGAGCAGGCTGGCAGGTTTCAAACTAACATTAATATCTTAATAACCTCACTCAAGGGTACTGAAACAGGAACAAGTGTTCAGGAGACTGGAGGGGAAAGACTTGGCAAATGGAAATGTGAAAGAGGTCCCAGAGAAGCTGGGAGGGCAAGGTCTGGAGGGACGGTGGTGGTGAGCACTGAGGCTCAAGCTGGAGCTACTCTCCCACCAATACTCATAGCACAAAGTGGTGTGACCAGGTCCAAAGCATTATCCCCACAGGCTGACCCCAACAGGGATTTTGGGGGGGGGTTACCCAGGCTAGATGCACCCTGTCAAGGCAGTGGATTACTGTGCTGGTACCACCCATGGTAAGAACCATGGTAAGGTGGGATGCTGCCACATCTCTTCAGCTGGGAAGCAGTAGTGCAAACCCATGCAAGGCGGCTACCAGCGTGACCAAATGCCCTCTCTCCTACAAAAGCTCTACCTGTGTGTCTTTCACTTAACCTAGAAGAAATTGTTCAGATCAGAACAGTTTCTTTGGGTGTTCAGTAGGAGTTATTGGCTCAGCAAACTAAACACCAATAAAACTGGGATAATAAGCCATTATTTATGCAGTGGAGCCATTACGCTTTTATTTATTGCACTCACTGTAATTACAGTTTCAACAGACCTGACAGTAACACATCCTTTAATGATGTACCCAGAGAAAGGATTCATTTGAAAAAGAAAAATCCCACAAGTCTTAGTCATAACTTAACTTTGTACTGGAAATGTTTAGGAAGGGAGAGAGAAAACATAAATAATGGATTTAGTAAGAAAATATGTTTGTTTGTTTTTAACTCTTTGTCATGTTTCCAACCTCCCCATCACTCTGAAAGGTCACACAGTGAAAGCTGCTGTTGTACTGCTAAACCCTGAGAGCGGTAGTGGCTGCTTTATAGCATGGGATAGAACAGAACAGCACATGCAGAGGTGCTTGTGGAAAAGCGATTGATAGTAAGCAGAGAACCCTCCTCAGACAATAAAACTTGCCTTACGGCAGCTTCACCAGGTCTCTCACGTTTTTGGTGTCACCAGGTCTCTCACATCTCTCAGGTTTTCAGATGAGTTGTCTTTCCTGAGTTTTGCTCTGTCATCAAGGTGTCAGTCTGCTATTCAGTTGGTGTATAATCCACTCTTCCTTCAAAAAAAAAGGGAGACTTCTCTTGTAAAATTGATGGAAATTCGTTTGGCATGTTTCACCTATCAGATACTTCTGTGTAGACTAGCCTCTTCATAAATATTAATATAAAGGCAATACCTTACCTGGTGGAAGAACGCATAAATGCCTAATGATGAGCTCCGTTTCCAGCTAACTCCTAGGCCCCCTCTCAGCTACCTCTCTGAACAAAAACCTACCCTCCCCTGACACAAGGACTAATCTGCATCGCAAGGATGTCTTGCTCAGAGCGGGGACAGCTTTCTGTGCTTACTGACTGCAAACACAGAAGCCTCAGTCTCTCTTTACTAGGACTTACAGCTTTGCAGTACCACCATCTGATGGTTTCTCTTGTTTACGACGATGTTCAGAGGCCCCAGGACCACAACCAGGACCCTGCTGTGTCAGCCGCGCAATGAACACACATAAGATGCCACCTGTGAGATCCACTACAGCCATACTTGACTTAAGCCTGAGTTTTTTCCAGTGTATAGATTCAAAATGAAAACTCCATGGACTGGATAAACTGTGTAGCTTGATCCTGTCTTAGAGACACAGATCTGTGCTGAGCAACTCCTGAGACCAGCATTCTGGGTAGGAGCATGTCTCAGGAGTTGTCACTTCTAGGTCGGACCGTGTTTGCACCGAGGGGACGTGCTGTAATCCTGAACGTGGTGGGAGTTCAAGTGCCATCACTCTGGATTGGGTTCAACTTTCCTCCAGCACCGTTTCTCAGACTGATCTGTTACTTAGTGAATCGCTGTTTGGCTCCAGCACAGCAGTGCGTGTGCCGAGCGCTCGCAGCCTCTGAGGCTGTGGCTGGCACCGAGCTGGAGGGGAGCTGACAGCTCCTCACAGCAACTCCAGCAGCAACACCAATAACAAATGATGGGAGGCAAAAGGCATAGCTTGAGTGTGGTGAAAAATGAAAACCCCACCACGAATGAGGAAAAGTATACAGAAGTTACTGATGCTTATTTTATTTGTTCAAAAGTTTGCTGTCTTTCTTTACTATTCCTGTCCAACACGCAGCTATGCTCAAATAGCTTATTTGCTCTTTGTCCTGCCAGCAAAGCAACAATCTCATAACTTCTGTTTCTGCTTTCTTTAAAAGAAACTATGTTCCCATGTTAATCTCTGAAGTCACCCTTTGTGTTTCCTCATGATTGCCTTTGCGATCCATGTTGACTGGATTACTGAAGAGAAGTACCAGTTGCTCACAGCTGGGGGAACATGCTAGCATTTATTTACATATGAAAGCAAGCAAGCAAAACTTAGAAAGATTTGCAGCTTTACAAACTTTTTCTGAAACTATAGAGCATTTATCACAGCCAGCCCTGGCATCCTTCCTCCCATTTGGTTTGCTGCAGTGACTTGTCAAGTCTTATCTTGGATGAAGTTGTTAGCTCTTCAGGGCTGGGGTGCAAGCCTGCATGATTTAATGAAATTCACTGGATCACATAGACCAGAACTATTTATGAAAAACTCCAGGAGCCCCCTTTCTTGTGATGAAAGTAATGAGGGATTTGGAATTTGCTTTCTGCTCCTGTTGAGCCAGAATTCCCAGCTGTGCTGAGGACTCGTGCCAGAAGGCATCAAATACGTTAGCCTACTTGCAGAAAGGGATGGGAACAGCAACGAAGCAGGGGAAATCAAATAAGCAGCCATAGAAAAGTTGCTTATAATATTCACCCAGGTCTATGAAGGCTTCATTAAATGATTCCTTGGGCAGTGTCAAAAGAGTAAAACAAATATTTGGGCCCATAATTGCTCCTGCTGCAAAGGCACTGGACAACAGTTCGATCCAAACTCCCAGCGTGAGATAGTTTCTCCAGGAAGAGTGTGGTAGGGTGTCATAGTAACCCCTTGATGGTGTCACCAAGACTTTTTTGAGTCTGTAGTTTTCCCCAGGTTTGCAGGACAGATTTTTTTGCTATCTTTGGCAAGACATCAAAGCCAAAGTTACTGTCACAGTGTGACCAAATTTGTGCTTTAATGGGGTAGAGCTTGGAGAGGTTCAGGTAAAGAGGATGGTAAAGGTGGTCAGAGGTACAGAGGGACTTTCATACAAAGAACTGCTGACTAAGGGTCTCTTTCCGCCTGAAAAGTAGGTGGTTGGCAGAAGACAGGATAAATGTCTCTCAACTCATGAGCAGTACTGGGTGGCTGAATACGGACCCACTTTTCACTTCTCAACACAAGAATGAGGAGGCGTTACATAAAACAGGTGGGTTCCAAGTTCAACACCAGCCAAGCAGCAACCGACTTTGTACCTAGCATGTAGGTTGGCTCCAACGTGCCTCAGTACAAGATATTATAGATACTGAAAGTTCTGGAGATGAAGACAGCTGAACGAAGTGAGTCTGGGATCAGAAATATCATTAAATCCAATGAGATTAAAAATAACATAGGAAAAATGTCTGGCTCAGGAAGTCCTTGAACCTTAGTGAATAGGAAGCAGGGAGATTACTTGGGAGAAATATCATACATACTTGTCCCAGTCTTATTAATTTCCCCAGGCATTCACTTTGGCCACAGAGAGACCTGATATGAGGCTAGACAGACCTTTTGTCTGATGCAGTAAAGTAGTCTTATGTTCTATACACACTCACGTATGTATGTGTAGCAATATCAGGTGTTCCTCGGGATTATTTGCTTGTTATTTTCAATGACATTTAAAGCACATTTTTTTTTTCTTTGTATATACCGTCTGTCTGCTTGTGCTGAAAAATAACTTACCCTCCAGTTACATTGTCCCCCGAATTTCAGTTGATCAGATATGTTAAAGGTCTGAGCCTCAGGAGCAGGATTAGCCACTGGAACAAATCCACCCACTGACGTCTTCAAATCTTGACGCTACAGTGCCTCTAGTCAGGTGTGCTTTATCCAGGCACAATATGGAGGCACCATGATGAAATATTAGAGTGTGGGGGTTTTGGGAGTGGACGATCCAACAGATCTTTCTGGCATGTGGGGCTCCCTCCATAGTCTCTTGAGAGGACTTGATTTATTCAGGATATAACTCACCTGACCTGTTCCAGTTACCTGCTTTATGGTAAGGTGAATCCTGCTCTAGGAATGTCTGTTCTCTCCACTGAATATACAGAGAGCCTCAGAGAAACAGGACAGACATTTTTACAAGAGTTAGATTAGCTTCATCCTCTGAGTCATTTCCAGGTCTAGTTTTCTAAAAGTGTCTGGGGATTCTAGCAGTATCTTCTTTTTTTGAATGATAAGTTCAACAGGTGTTCTGGTATTATTGAAGAAAAATACTGTGCCAAATTCAGTAATGCCATCAAAACTGTGAATGCAATGAAATTTCACAACTGATTAATTTTGTCACCTGGACAGATGTTTTGATGAGATTAATTTATTTTAAAACTATATGTAAATATATTTCCTATCTTGGTAAGCATATTGGCTTTTGAATAAATTCATTGTAAAGTAAAACAAGAACACAGAATTCTTCAAAGATGTTCTGCCAGTTATCTGTCTGCCAGTTCAGTAACTTAATGGAAATTCTTAGGAACTACAGAATTATTTCAAAATCAATTGCAAGACATATACTGCACATTCTGTTTGTTCCTTATGCTTGGATTGAATTCAACACCAGCAAAAAAAAAAATCAAGGATTGATTTCTTTCTTAAAGTCTGCAGGTTTTTGTACGGTGAGACAAAATAAAAAAAGAGTCATTCTCTTTCTGTCCTCAAGAATGATCCCTCAAGAGAAACAAAATCAAGCAGACCTAATAATACAAATATATTCCCATTACTTTTTTTTTCCCCAGGGCAGATCAACGTGATTTGTTTGACTTTCCGCATAACTTTTTGAGCCTACATATTTTCCAAAAGGACTCAAAGAATGCAAATAAATCCTAGTCCTGTAGGTCACTCTCTAACCTGAACCAATGCAAATTTTATGCAGTGTTGTGCTTGTAGACCAAAGCTTAAGACAAACTGTTTTACCTAATCTCTTTTCAAGCCTCTGACAAAAGAGAAATGAAGGTGAAACAGCTTACTGTGCCCAGAGAGTCATTCATCTTTAAGATGCTCTCACCAGTAGTTTCTGCTTCTAAATTTAAGCGCACAATTTGGACCGGTTTGATTATACAGGCAGATCTCTTTGTGTCTTCCACAGTTCATTTTGGGGTGAAAATTTGCCTAACCATCCTGTCTGGATCCTATATCCAACTTGGTGCGTTAGTGACTGAGGTGTGCAAAAGGACGTATGTGTGGAAGGGGGAAAGGGGAGGTCGTGCTGCTGTACATGTTGGTCTCACCTACATAAGCATGTTTGAGACAAAAAGCGTTTGGCTGACCAGGGAACTGGAAAGGGCTCTGAGTCTCTAGTCTGAAGGTACCCTTGACAGGCTGCTGAGGGTCTCACCAGCTGAGCTTATCTCAGCAATAACAGCAGCTCACCGATGCAGAGGAGCTGTGGTTTAACTTGAACTTCCTAATTCCTGCTTTCAAGCACATAGATAAATCTGAGCATTTTTATTGCCTAAAATAGTCTTTTATTCAGCCACAGATTCTAGCAGGTAATGTTAGAAATGTCATAACTGCTTCTTGTTTCCTCACCACACACAGCCCCCGAGCAAAAACTCAGCTGCACACATTCAACTTCAGAGCAGAAAATACGGATGGACCATGTCTTCCTCTATATTTTGAGCAAACAGGACTTTACCCTGAGGTAAGACATGGGCAATCGATACATGAGTGATGAGCACTGCTACTACATGGTTCTTGTTATTTCAGAAGTCAGGATTCCCTCATCCCACAGATCTTGAAAGTGGGACTTATGTCATTTAATATTAGACATCTAAATTGGAGCTGGTCACATTAGGTTAATTTTATAGTCAACGGGGAGAAGTAGTCTCTGAAAAGGTGATGCAATGGAGCCATCCTGGACTCTGGTTTAGGATTATGTAAATCCCCATAGAGTTGCCGTTTTCTGCCCATTATGCATAAAATTGTCACTAGTTTTGACTGGAATACGTCATTTTTGGAAGCTACATCAGGGTGAGTGAATTCCATTCTTTGATTGTAATTTTGTCTAGGATGGCTATATACATTTGATAACATTTCAGATAAACTTCATTTTTCTTATTCCTCCCCAAATGGGAGAAACATCCCCAAAAGCAGATTTTTCATAGCCCAAGCCACCAAAAGCTGAATGGTAGGTATGTTTATCTAAGACTCTTTACTTTTACAAGCTGAAATAAAAAACTACCTTCAGTAGGAGACTTCTGCATTGAGAATGCAGACCAATGCGATGGAATTCAGGTGGCAGAGTAGAGTTCATGATGGCACTGAGCTTTTTTTGCACCCCCAAGGAAGGCTAACTGTGTGATAGAGCTGTGGCAGAAGTAGCCTCAGGCAAGGAACGTGATGCTGTGAGTGACACCCACTCCCCGTCTTTCTGGAAGAAAAAAGTCTGTGCTGGTGAGTGAATGAGGAGCGAAGGGAAGCACTGAATTTCTCAGGAGAAACCCAGAAAGATGTGCTGATTTCCTCTGTATGACAAAGATGCCAGCATTAATTTGGCTTTTTTTTTTTTTTTAAGCTGCATAGAAGTCTGAAAGATAATTTTGTCACTGTCATAGGCATTTAAACTGAGATGTAAACTGGAACAAAGGAATGTATCTAAAATCAACCTGGATTCAAAACAGTTGGTAAACCACCCAATCATTCTCTCCAGTGCATGGTGTGTATGTCCTATAACAAAGGCATCTATTGTTCGTGCAGAAGCTCTGCCTGCTTCAAGAAAGAGGAAAAATAAAAATTGCATTTACGTAACAAAAATGTATTTCAAAAAATTCAGTTGGCCAAATTCAGTTCTGGAGGAAACCACCTTTGCCATCAGTGGATTGATTTGGTGTGAAGCATCTAAATCTTAAAAGCTATTAAAGATGGTTGTCTTGTCTGTCTTCCCACAAATTAAGAAGTTATTGCAGAGTCTGTGGTAACAGTATCAGACATTTGCCTCTCATTTGTGAATATCACTTAATCACTTTTCCCCAAAATGTGATATTACAAAGATATGAACTGATGAAGTTTCACGCTGAGTATTTACTTCTGGTGAGATCACCCAGGGATTTCTCAGGAGATGTGGTTGGGAAGCTCAGGCCCTGTAATTAGGATGAAAATAGTTGAGCAATAGAAAGCAGAGAAATACTTTCTTAGCAGAAAAATGTATGAAAATTGTTCAACTGTCTCTACTGCTCTTCCTTGCTACTGTTGAAATAGAAATAGCTACCTCAGAAGTTAACTATGTACCTAAAGGGAACCAGCCCTATATAGAAGCATGAAGTACTGTATATAGACATTACTTCTTTAGAATAACTCTTCCAAAAAAGCTTCCAGAACACATGCCCTTGTATTCTGTCAGATTGTGGCCATTTTCCTGAATTAGAACACAGCTTCACTTCTATTTGAGATACAATTTTTCTGCCAGCATCTGGTGAGGCTGAAATTCTTATGTTGTTGCCCATCATTCTCTGCAGTGTACATATGTCTTTTAGTATATGTGCATGCTATCTACAGGTAGTATATATTTTGTGATATTTATTTTCTTGCTCTTTTGCTCCTCCAAAAGAAAGGAAGGAAGAGAATCAGTGGAAAGGAGTTATGGCTTTTAGCTGTCCTCTGTATTTTCCCACATGTGCAGGGTGCAGCTACACATCTAGAAGATGCTGGGTACACTCAGAGAAGGGACATGAAGGTTTGTGGATGTTTTAATCTGTCTCTGCAGCTTTATCTACCTTGCTGGGAACACTGGGAAGTGAGGCAAACAATCTATTGCTAACCTTAATGCTATTCTACTGCTGGGAGCTTACAGGGTGGGCTGCTGAGATCTCTGTGTCCCCACCCTGAGAAGAGTCCAGGCAACACTGGGGACACTACAGACAAACTTCGCTAGAGGAATGGGTGTTATATGTGTCTGCTGAAATGCTGATGAGCCCGTGGTGTGCTGGAGCCTTCTTTTTATCAACATCTAAGTCCATGGAAGCAAGGCATGTTTTAGACTTGTGGCCTAAAAACCTCTTTGAAATGTGCATCCACACTGTTCCAAAAACTTTTTGTGATGTTCTAGAGTATTTCTACTGGGCTGTCAGAGTGTATCAAATGCCTGAGTAGTCTGACAGTGAGAAAATGAGGAATGCTCTTATTAAAGTTGACCAAGCACCATTTTGGGGATTTGCCAGATGTCTACCCTGAGTAACACTCTGAGGACAGAAACAGCAGACTCCTGTCTTTTGGTGTTTGGTTGGCATACAGGAATAAGGGAAAGGTACCTGACATCTGTTGCAAAGCTTTGGAATCCTACTGTGAGGAGCAGCATGTGCACAGCTCAACAAATCCTTCTGTATTTCACGATAATTTCATTTATTGTCTCACTGCATTTGCTTTTATTAAAGTAGTTCACAGAGGTGTCGTTCCTCGGTTTAGTTTGGTTAAAAAACTGAGTACCTCATCACTCACTGTGGGAGAGAAAACCAGATGTCTCAGGCTGTTTTCTTATACTGTCTGTTTTTTACTGTCTTCATATGTCAACTTTAGCCAACAGGGGGAAAAGTACTCTTAAAACTAAAGCAAGAGAATATTGTCATTCCTTGTCGTCCTGGTTTCAGCTGGCATAGAGTTAATTTTCTTCCCATTAGTGCGTATAGTGCTGTTTTTTGGATTTAGTATGAAAATAATGTTGATAACACACTGACATTTAGTTGTTATTAAGCAGTGTTTACAATTAAGTCAAGGATTTCTCAGCTTCCCAGGCCCTGTCAGTGAGAAGGCACGAGCCTTCCGCAGGAGGTGAACAAGGAGCTGGGAGGGGACACAGCCGGGACTGACCCAAACTGACCAGAGGGATATTACACGCCATATGACGTCATGCCTAGTGTACAAGCTGGGGGGAGTTGGCTGAAGAGGGCAGTGGCTTGAGTATTACCTGGGAATTGGTTAGCAGCTGGCGAGCAATTGCGCTGTGCATCACTTGTTTGGTGTATTCATTTATCATCATCATTATTATTACTCTCTTCCTTTTCTGTCCTATTAAACTTTTTATCTCAACCTACAAGTTTTACTTTGTTTGATTCTCTCCCCCAATCCCACTGCAGTGATGGGTGGAATGAGTGAACGACCGTGGGGCTGTCGTAGCTGCCTGACGTGTTAAACTGCAACACTTGGGCTCATTCAAAACTCTTGAGGTGCCAGAAGTGTTTTGTAAAGAATATACCCTGTGCAATGGCTTCTACAAAACTGTGCTTCACTCACATCCACCAGGATTAAACCAGATTTGTGCTGAAACCAGGTTACAGAGTAAGTTTTGTTGCTGGAAAAGACATATACATGCAGATTAACAGCAGCCAGCACTGGGAGCTGATTAACAAAAAGTCACTCTTCCTCTCTGTTTGGGAGGGATTTAATCATCAGAGACTATCCTGCTCTCAGAGTTCAAGAGAAGTAGGAGAGGATGCCTCAGGCTTTCAAAAACAGCCTACTTTAAAAACAATGTCAAAATGCCCATGGTATGAGACATATGAGGAAGAGAAGCAGTGTCATGGGGTTCTTGCTGCATGGTAGCTGAGGAATATCACATATTCATGAAAAAGCAACCCAGTCCAATACCATGTAAAACTTCTTTGATGGTTTTAGCTACGTAGCATCTGCCTACCTTTCTTCTAGAGACCCACATTTGTGCAAGTTTCTTAAGATCCACCACCTGCAGAGCAAATAAATGCATTACTCTAAAGGGCTGATTTAAATGATGGAAATATGGAAATTGTTGTCTAGGGGCAACTTTTACTAATGATTTGATAAAGCAGTTTGAATTTTAGTTCACCAAATTTGACCAAATTATTATTATTATTTTTAGGTCGTGCTTTGAAGTGAAGCTATCATTCCAGAATATTTTGACTAAGCTGATCACTCTCTTTTTAAAGGAAATCTATGCAAGAGTCTAAGGCATTAATTTAGCTCTAGATATGATAATTAGCCATGTAATATCCATTGGCATTTTCCTGTGGCTATAAACTAGTGGCTATGAATCGAACTTGTCACTTCTTTACAGTCTTTCCCCTCTTGAAAATAACAGCCCAATTTATCACCTCATTATACAAATTTTATGCCAGCATACCTTCTCTCAATTCTGTGGAATTGCAGAATGAAAGCGAAGGCATGCAATAGCATACAAATGTCTCAAAGTCTTTAGAATTCGTGATTTTCTTAGTCTCTCGCAGTACTGAAAGTGCCATTAATTCTAGGTGAAAGGTATTCTCTAGTTTGGCCCCAATTTTCCTCCACTCATTAGTTCTTATAGTAGACATAAATTAGAATATCCTCCTGGATCAGCTGAGAAATCTTCAGGCTTTTTGCTCGTCTAACTTCACATCTGCTCCATCTTTCCAAATACTTTTCTTCAGTGGTTAGAGATGACCTCCTATTCCAATTTTCTCCTGTTAGAGTGTCTCCCAAGGAGCTCGTCTTTGTCTCTCTCCCCTCACTTTGATTGCTTCTCCTAAATTTCCACTTCTTTAAGTCTTGAAGACATTTCCAACCAGAAACTAAAACTTTGGTATTTTTACCTTTTCCATACAGCATTGACCTTTGTTTCATAAACTTTTAACTTTGCTATATGGATTCTCTTAATCCATAAGTAATAATGTATAAATTATAATACTATTCTGTATTCAAATTCTAAATATTTGCCTTTCCTTATTAATCTTGTATCTCACACCTTGTCAGAATTTTTTGCCTTGCTCTTATTTCAAGGAGGTATTCAAGTGTGACTTGGACGGGAGAAGATGCAGTGGTTTTGTAGGTGCTAGCAGTGTGGACATAATGAGAGAGAGAGAGAGATATAATGCCTCTGTGGCAAGTCTGTCCTAACTCCACTAACCTCTAGAACTAACAAAATAATTTCTCTGTTGAAAAAAACAACAACAACAACAAAACCCACCCAAAATCCCCAAACCCTATTCATGTGCTTCTACTTCCAAAGAACATTTCCCTCTTCTGAAGGACAGTATTCCCAACCTGGATTTTGTTTCAAAGTCAGGCTACCATATTTTTCTTCATATATTAGAAAATTTACAAAAGTTTCACCTTCAGAAAAATTTATTGCCACCTTTTTTTGGTTCAAATACAAAACCTTATCCTGAAGATCATTAGATTACCTTTCATCTCTCTCATGACACTTTAAAAAAAAAATCTTTTCAGTTGTCCATCCTTCTTTGTGTGGGTTTTTTTTTTGTACTGAATAAATTATCCAAATCATGAGATGGAGCCTTTGTGTGCGAGGTATTGGGGTTTTGTCATGTTTTAAAGCATTGCAAACTCTTTCGCATTACAACTCCAAATCCCTAGCTCAGCTGATTTGCCCACAGTGCATCTTCATACAGTCCAAACAGGACACAGCAGCTCTAAATCAGACCGATATGCTAGTGCCACGGGAGTGAGTGGGCAGTCAGAGACCTTTCTGCTCCAACCCACGGTCTCTCCTCTGCAGATTTTCCTGTGCTCCCTGCAGACACACAGACAATTCCTTGGGAACTCAGCAGCAAAATAACTGTCAAAAGTTTCTCGTGGTCCTAAAGCATGCTATACATCATTGCATATGTGCATACACCGCGTGTGGGCGGGGTGACATGCTGTCATTGCTGCTGTCTCTTTGTGACATGAAGGTTAAAGGCTCCAGAGTTCATTAGCGGTCCCTACTGAGAAACCTTTCTCTCTTTTTTTCAGTCAAACGGAAAGAACCCTCTCTGCATTCATTATAAACCCTGCATTCCAATTCTACTTCAGCCCGACCTCTGCTTAATGTGCTTGAGGTAAAAGGATCCCACAGCCCATTTGGTAAATTACTGTAAATTTTCTGCAGGCGCCCTCTGACAGTGTACACAGAGCAATTAGCAACTCTCTTTTTCCAGAAGGGTTATGCACGAACATCTCGGGCCGTAACTGCTTGTGACACCCTTGCAAGGCTGTGTAGGACACAGTGCTCGATTAAGGCTGTAATTAAATACCAGGACTGCTGCTGCTGCCCATGAGGCTGCTTTTTTCTATGCTGCAGAACCTCCCCCGGGATCCCTAGGGAAACTAAGTCATAGCAGATGTTCATCATTGGTTTTAATACCACTTGTATTGCCTGTATTTTTGCTGTTTATGGTCTTAGGAAGATGCTATTTAAAGAGTACATGGCTTTTTCTGGCATCTTCAATGTGCAAGAAGAGTTTTTAGACTGCGTGTCTCGCTGAGTCTATTCTTTCTGGATTTGTAAACCATGCTCTGCACCTGCTGCATTTGGATAATTCAATTCCATGCCTGCTAACTACTGAAAATTAACAAGGCTAAGGTACATTCAAAGATTAAGTCTCTGAACTCACGGGATGAAGAGGTGAAGAGAGAAGAGCAGTTTTTCTTGCTTTGTCTTTCCAGCTGTGGTGTGTTGCCACGCGTTGGATTTCCAAATCCAAAAAGATCAACCTCACACAGTTGTAGTGTTTGATGGCCTCCAGATTTCAGGAGAGAAAAAGCAACAAGTCAGCTCTCTGCCAAGAAGATGCCCAGTCTTTGGTGACCTTCTTTGCTTCAGAAGATACCCAAAGCTTCTCAGTATCATCAGTAGTAATTAAGCATTCTGTCTGGGGAAAACATAGTGTTTGACACTTTTTCTGAGACAATAACTTCCTCAGGTCCCTGAGGGGGGAAGGAGGGCAGGGAATTGCAGCTGAACTGCAAAGGAGGGGTTCCCAGAAGTGCTCAGTATTGGTTCCATCGCCATCCCACTGAGCTCCGAGTTGAACAGACTTCACAGAGGCAGGATTAGATCCACAGCCCCCACCACGGCTGTTTGTCCTCACTCACATGGCACCTCAAGAACCTGCATAAAGCTGCGAGCTGTACAAACCCACCTTTCTTCTGCTATCAGAACCGCTCCACCCAGCAGACAGTGGCCAAAGCAGGTTGGTCCCAGTTCCCATCTCCCACACGCTGTTGCAGGCCAGGGACACACCTCAGAAGAGCCAGAGAAGAGTGACTGTCACTAACCAGCACCTTGGTGATGCTTTATGTGCCCGGCTGGGAGACAGCCCACCAGGGAAAGGCTGCAGACCCTGTCATACTCAAGGGCCAGCCCACCCTATGCTACCTAAAGTGTGATCGGCTTTGGCATTATGGGAACGCTGGCAGAGTAATTTGCAATATATAACCTTTATATTCCTCTATAGAAGCTTCAGCCTGTTTCTGATATCTTCATAACCAAATAGTAAGTGTCCTCATTGCATTGAGTACGTGGCTGTTCCAATGCCACTCATCACTCAGAGTCACTGCACGGAGCTGGGGAGAATTTGTAGATTCAGTTGCAAATTTCTCACAGGGTGCGTTTCAGTTGGAAACAATTGTTTGCTGGAATGAATAGTTCTCCACAAGACCAAACTCATTTTATTATGCATTTCAAAAACCACATGAAAAATAAAGCTTTGGGTAATGAGTTGTGTGTTGATTTTGCCTTATCTGAACATTTTGAATTTAATTTCAAAATTAATTTTACCTTGTTATAAGATCTTAGCTGAAAAGTTTTAAAGTTGAAATGGCCACTGAATATTTTCCGTGTTTTGAGAATTATTGTGGCAATTTTATGTCATAAGATATTTAGAGCATCTTTCTATTTTACATTGTTCAGAATAATTTTCCCTAAATCTGTGAATTCCTCATGAAGGAAAATGTTCCAACTCTCCTCCCATTTTTGAATTAATGCTGTCAGTTCTTGTTAGTCTTGAAACAGGATGAAGAACAGAATGAAGGAGAAACATATCTTTCAGCTGAAACATTCAGTTAGCAAGTCATAGAAAAAGAAAAAAAACCTTTCACAATGCAAGGCTTCCTTTTACCATTATAAGTCTGAAGATGTTTTTTCTTTTTTGGCTTTTTCCTTTTTAGGGTTAGGAAAAGATTTTAAAAAAAGGGAAAATGGGAGATACAGAGTTTATGCAAATATTAAAACTGCTTTAAGAAATAAGTTTCATATGTTAAGCAAATATGAATTACAAACCAGGAATGACATATATATCTGTCAAGGCTCACTGACACAGTGTGAGAAACAATTTTCTTTCATCTGTCAAGTGAAAAAGAGGTTTTAAATGGAAATCAAATCGAAAGAAGGAGCAAGGCTGATGTGGGTGCTATCAGAGCACCAAAGACGTTACTGCAAGTTGCAGCCCAACCTCCTGCTCTCCTGGTGGGCACCTCTTGCCCTCAGGGATATTGTGAGAGATGTTTGTACCTCCTCCTTCATTAAACTTTAAAATAGGTATAATATCTGGGTATCTGCAAACCTGAAGCAGGTGTTACTGCATCAGCTTATCCTCAGATTTGGAAGGGTTTTAGCAGGGGTGATTCTCTCTCTCTCACTCTCTCCACATCTGTATCTATATCTACATATCTATATCTATATATCTTTATCTATATAATTTATTTCACTTATTTCATCTATATCTAATAAGAGTTTAGCTATTGGACTAATTGACTGAGAAAAACTGAAAAGTTGTTCTTTGCATTATGCCTAAACATCCCAGTCCCATAAGCAAAAAGTCAGTGATCAGCTTTTGTTGTTGGATTTGGTTTTTGTTTTGTTTTGTTTTGTTTTCGTATTTGAACTGACAGACAAAAGCGAGCCTTCTATGTTTTTCTCATCTTTTTTGATGAGGGATATAACTGTATTTCATTGTGATTTTATTACTTGAAAGTAAATATATTGCAAATTATTCAGTTTGTAGGAGACAGAAACGTTGAATTTTCTATTTAATATGCTCATGCTACAGAGACAAACTAGAAAAGCTGGCTGGAAAAGGAGTAAAGAAGGTGATTACAAGGGTTAAGGGTGAAACCTTTTTTTTTTTTTGGCCTGTGAACACAGTATAAACTGTGAGCTGTCACTTTTATCTCTTCGTAAGTGTGAAGTTGGATAGAGTTTCTCCTGGCCTTCAAACCTTCATGTACTCATGGTTAGTTACTCTTCCATGGTGCTCCAGTGCAATGAGATCTCAGGCAAGAAACAGAACCTGTCTCAGGTATTGCAACCTGCCAGATCAGAGCTGGTTTGGCTTTTCATATCCTGCCTGCATTTATAGCAGCCTACTGTTCAGCACGTGTTCTGCAAAATCTCTTTGCATAAGTTCATGTTTTCAGTCCCTCTGTGTAGCAAAGGTAGAACCTAATCCATTTAGCACCCCCCACATTGCTCATGAAGAGGTGAGCAAAGAGTGGGATCAGTTTGGTGCATAAAGGTGTGCCCAAGGTAAGGATAATGCATCATATTTGAAGATCAATTCACCAAAGATGGGGAGAAAGTATTTCAATTGTTTTAGCGACATGAGGGGTCTGCAGATCTTAATGTAAGTCTTGTTATTGTGATGGATGTTACGGTGACTTGTCAGTCATTTAATGTTTTGGCGTGGGTATTGTTGCTAGGGTCATCCTGGTCCTTTGTTGGGTTAAATCTTACTGGTCTACTTTAGAAGTGGTAGGGGTTATCTTGCAGAGCAGTGAAGTATATTTTAATATTATTTTCTTGTAGCCCATGGGAGCATGTGGTGATCTGTTGTTGGGTTTAATCTGTGGTGGTAGTGTCTTACCCTGGTGTCTTCTCACAGATTTGTGAATCAGCTTTAGAACTGTGCATGGCAACTATGAGGCTGCATGTGGTAACTCCTGCGGGATTAATGTGTTTCTCACATAACTTTAGGAAGTTGATGCTGCTGGTCTTCTTCTTTCTTTATGCCATAGCATCTCCCTATCATAACTGTCACAGCTTCCCCACTGAAAATTGAGAGAAGCCCTAAATATTCTAAAATCATGATTCATTTAAGTAACTCGGCTGAAGCTTGAATCTTGAATCTTACACTTCACAATGCTTGGTATGGAAACTAAGGCTTCTTAATGCTTGAAGTCCAGCAGAACAAATTCTGAAAAGCAGAAATGGGAGATACCAACAAAACAGACATTTTCTCCTTTTCCTTATAGATATAACTCTGTTTCTGATTCCTATGTTTCTTATAGAAGTTCAGATTCTTTTCCACAAACATAAACCCCAGAACGGGTGTTTTTACCAATATATGAAGCTGAATTAAAGTGAGTTCTTCCCGCGCAGAGGAGAGGAATTGATAGTTTGAATCCAGCTCCAAACTGTTTGGATTACCTGAATCAGAACTGTAGCAGAGGAAATTTCTCAGGGTCAGTCTCCACATTTGGGTATTGCTGCTGCTTCTCCCAGGTACAAATACGAAAATAGAAAGACAGCAACCACGAACGGGTGTTAAGGTACACGTTAGTACTTACTTACATAGCATTAAATTTTTTAAAATATTATGGACAAAGTTGCCCTGCCTGCAAGGCATGGCCAGACTGCCCAGTTCAGAGGCATACAGAGGCTGAGAGTGATGGAGAGCCTCTGGGCTGTGTGGAGACACAGCTGGGCTATATAATTTTGTTGTTGAAGCTACGGTAGTCTCCATCCCTCAGTCAGCCTTGCCAGGACAGTGCAGGCTGCCCTACCATGTTGTGTTTCCAGGATCAGCTGCACGAAAGGTACAGCTTCAGCCCATGCTTCAGGAAGCACGTGGCTCCTAGGTTACTTGGGTCACCTTGCAGAAGGCAATTCTTGTCAATGCTGTTTTTTCATGGCTAGAAAGGCATCTGTGGAAAATTTCTCAGTGGTGAGTGTCATGGGAGCAGGAATAGCAGCTACCCCCACTGCTGGTCCTGGCATACGGATGACCCCGCAGGCACGGTGGAAGTGTCAGCGAGGGTGCTGGTGGAAGAAGTGAGCATCAGATCACAGACTGCTCTGACGGCGTTGTCACAGACTTCGCTGGCAGTGTCAGCCTGAGCAGCTCACATCCTCACCCATGATCCTCCCCCTGACCCAGTGGGGCTAGGCAGCCTGGAGACAGCTTTCCTGGCACAGCTCCACGTCTGTGTGGTGCCCCACGCACAGGGTGATGGGGAAACAGGCCCCTTCTGCCCAGGCAGCTCTGCTATTTGCTTCCTTTTGCAAAATGCTATGCAATAAGAACAGGAAGATGAGGCATAAAGAAAAAACTGTGTTTCTGTAGTTCCAAAGGCCTGTTGGCATCAGTGCTTCAGACGCTCAGCAAGGTATCCTGCAGAGAAGCGGGCACTGAGAAACAGTGGGTCAGCAATTTTGTGCAAGTACTTCTAAGGCAGGGAACTATTTTGGATAATTGCTTACACTGTTCTAGCCATTCAGACTGTTCATAAGGCATACACAGACCGCACTTGTCCACTTTGCTGAGAAAAGTGGAGCAGGCTGAAACAGGTAAAGGCACAGGTTTTTAAATGCTGCAGTGGAAGGATAGTGTGGGATAAGTATTACTAAGAAAATACTATTACCATGGTGTACACGTCCCACCCTACCTTCACAAGAACACCACCGTGCAGTTTGGACTGCAAACTCCTACATAGGTGATCAGTGAACACTGAGATGAGAGGGATGGAGGAAAAGTGAGGACAGTCCAAAGCCAGTGAGGACTTGGGACAGATGGAGCCAAGGTTGTGGTAGTCATTTGGTTTATGGTAGCCAAAGGTGGGGTCATGGGCACTACTTCAAAGAGTATCTTCCCCATCTTCAGTGTGTGCTTTGGGGACTGCCCAGCTACTCTTGGCTCTGAGTGTGTCAGGACTAGATAAGAGACTCTAAGGAGCACCTGAATTGCTGTGCACTCCTTCGGGCAGGCAGAAGGGCCTGATACTCCACTACCAGAACTTCACTTTCAAGCACTTGGTTCGAAAGGGTGGTCGGGCCTTGGAACGGGTTATCCAGGGAGGTGGTTGTGTCACCGTCCCTGCAGGTGTTTAAGGAATGGTTGGATGTGGTACTTAGGGACATGGTTTAGTGGGTAATAGGTGGTGGTGGGACAGTTGGACTGGATGATCCTTGAGGTCTCTTCCAACCTTAATGATTCTAAGCATTCTAAGCATTTGTTTAGGCTGCAGCAAATTAAGGCCTTGCTACCATAGTAGGAAACAGGGAATGGAGTTGGCTGAATGAATAGATAAAACATAAACGTTTTATGGAGACATAAAAGTCAATTGTATAAAATGATAGATCAGCATAACAGTACCACACAACATGCCTCCTCTTGTGGTAGAAAACCCAAGAGCTATGAAACAGAGCATCTGCCACAGTGCTAGCTGAAGTCACTTTGTTTTGGCAGGTAAGGGCAAATCACACTTTGAAATCTTTTAAGCATGCGCCCAGTGCAGACATGAAAAGAAAATTGCCTTTAAGTGAGAATAGGTTTTCCCACTGTAACTAATGCAGTGGAATAGTAGTGAAAAGTATAAAAGTAGTAATAAGAAAGACAAGCAAGTTCTGCCACACTTCATGCAGAGAAAGTACTTAGGCAAATAGTGAACTTATGGCATTGTTCTGCTGAACAACAAGTGTGCAGTTCCGGGCCCACAATTTAAGAAGGTCCTTGAATGCATCTGGAGTAGGGCAACAAAGGTGGTGAAAGGGCTGGAAGGCATGGCCTGTGAGGAGCGTCTAAGGACTTTGGGCTTGTCTAGTTTGGAGGAAAGGGAGCTGAGGGGTGACCTTATTGCTCTCTGCAGCTTCCTGAGGAGGGGACGTGGAGAGGTAGGTGCTAATCTCTTCTCTCTGGTATCTAGTGACAGGATGCCTGGGAATGGTTCAAAGCTGCTCCAGGTGAGGTTTAGACTGGACCTTAGGAAGCATTTCTTTGCCAAGAGGGTGGTTAAACCCTGGAACAGGCTTCTTAGAGAGGTGGTAAATGCCCCAAGCCTGTCAGAGTTTAAGAGTCATTTTTAGAATGGCTTTAATAACATGCTTTAGCTTTTGATCAGCCTTGAAGTGGCCAGGCAGTTGGATTAGATGATTGCTGTAGGTCCCTTCCAACTGAAAATACCTGACCTGATCTGATTTGATCTATTCTATTCTATTCTATTCTATTCTATTCTATTCTATTCTATTCTATTCTATTCTAACATCCCACCACACTTCTGTTGCTGACCGTGGGAGCACTGCTTCTGGTTCAGAAATAATTTGATGTGACCACTCACTCAACTCCAGCTCTGGTTTTGGTGAACACACAGCTTGCACTATGGCCTGATGTGTGCTGGGAGCATTGCCACTATGTCAAAGCAAGAGCAACAGGCAGGAAACGATGGGCAGGATAAAAAGATCAAAATAATTCTGAAAGGGCATTGAATCCGTCTACTGATGAAAAGTATGAGTGCCAGTGAGGGTATCACGCTTTGGCCATATTGCTTCCAACAGAAGACAAGTCAGGTGTATGCAACAGGTAGACAGACATGTGCTTACTCTCTGGTTGACACAATTAGTGTGTATACCTTTTGTTGTGAACTAGAACACCTAGAACTGTTATAATAGACAAGCTTTTTGTGGGGCCATGCTTGAACTTAGGCAGGTAGAAACCTCTTACACGCAGCAGAGTCAAGGGTCTTTGTCATAAGAAAGCCTATTCTAGAGCTAGAGCAGAGCTGCTGGAGCAGCTCTGCAGTAGCTTTGTCCAGGTGAAGCCCCAGGTAATGAACTTGATTGCCTGGAACAGGACCACAGACCATACCTGTCCTCAGCCCTCACTATTAGCACCCAGTGCCTCTCTAAGAGGAAAAACTTCTTTAGTCATTTTGGTTTGGGGAATCACTTCAAATATTTTTTTAAAGTTTATCATTATTTTCACTTAAGTCCTTAGTACAGAATTGCACCTGGAAGCCTAGAAGATTTAAAGTAAAGGGAAGACTAATTACTCATGGCACCTTGTAGTGTATTGTAAAAGTATAATATCTTTTCACAGTGAAAGAAATTAAATTAATGAAAGATTAATGTTGCTACAGGCAGCTCTATTATATGATGTATCTATTGACTTTTATTAAAGTCTACAAATATCTGAAAGAAAAGAATCCGTTAATTCTTTTAACGAATTCAGTGATGACCCTATGACCTATGTTGGCGTGCCAACAATTTTATTTTCAGATATTTGCTTTTTACATAGCAAATGTTAATGGTCAGTGTGACTTTGAAGCACAAAGAGAGTCAGAATCTGTCTTTGTTTCTCCCATTTATTTTAGCAATGAGACACTGGGAAGCCTAACAAACTTATTGACAAATCCGGTGAGTGATTCTGCCTCTCAGTTTGGCACAGTGTCTTGCTGCTAGAAGATCTTCACTATCTAGTGTCTGCTCAGTTTATGTTTTCACAATTCAGTTTCTAAATGCAGGAGAACACATCCCACTCTCCATATCGGTAAAGATTTTGATGACCCTCCAGCTCACTACCGTGCTCTCTGGAGGCTGTTGGTCATCTGCATGGGAACAGAGAGGCTCAGACCACATTACTGGTGTTGCAGCAGCACTGAGGGGTGGGGGTGGCGGTGGAGTGGGAGTGGGAGGGTGGTGGTGGTTCAGGCAGGACACAAATATCCTCTTGCACCCTGCATAGTTTGAGAAAAAAAGCAGTTACATCCCACTCCAAGAAACAGAGGAGATGTCAGTATTTGAACCAGATGGAGAGATCTGGAGGGGAGACATGGACAGGCAGGAGGAGAGGGGTGATCTCAGCACAGTGGCCATCACCTTACCTAATCTTCCTCATTCACCGGCAGACATGTGCTTCAAGACCATCCTTGCCCTATAGCAAAGGAGAAATGTCCAGAAGACAATTCCTCTCACCTGGTCTAGATTATTATTTTAGGCTGAAATAAACCTCTGGTCCTTTCCTCTAGGTGGGGTTTGCAGTTTTGGTGTTCTTAGGCTATTTGATGTGTGACTGATGGAGGTGCAATTGAAAAGACTAAACCCTGGAGCCAGAGGGATCTTGCAGGAAGGGGATATGGGAGAAGAGGGAAGATAAACAAGGAGGAAATGCAAGGTCCATGCCTAAGAGTGATCTAAAGAATATTTTTCAGCATGAAATACACCCATAAGGACTTTTTGTCCACATTCCAGCTGCCAGTCATGTTTCTCACTTCGTGTATACAAGGAGCAAAAATACACATTTTTCTAATTGCCTGGCATGTGCTCACTAAAAAGCTGTATTTTATTTGCAGAAAAAAACAAGGAATGGCATTTATATTCAGATCCAGATTTCCTATAACGGCTTACAATGTCAGGCCCTGATGTGTTTCCCTGCCCACACCTGGCAATAAGCAAAGATCATAATCAGCAGGCAAAAAGCCCCAGATATGAGGAATGGGATTCATAAAAGTTTATGCAACAAATTTTCTTAAACTTCTGGGCAAAATACTGTGTCATGTAAAGAGACAAAGCCAGTGAAGTGCAGCTCTTCTTCTGGCAGGGACCCTCAGTTGGTCTGCAGAGCCCCTGCACAGCAGCAGGGGATGCTTAGCTGAGAATACAGAAATAATCGCTCTTTTGTTAGAAACCCCACTCCGTCTTAAACATCTTTGTGGGCTAGACTAAAAGATTCAGCTGACAATGTCACAATGCAGCAAACGGCACTAGAAGCCTTTGACTTCAGAGAAGGAGCTCCTGAGTCGTCATGCCATGAACTGAACTGGCCATTCCCAGGCAGGCAGATCCTCCAGCAAGGCTGTGAGGAAAGAAAGGACCGAAGAACATGTCATCATCATTTGTCCCAATCTTGCTTGTTGAAATTGAGGTTGGTTCCCGTTTTAACAACCCAGTGTAATTGGTACAAGACATCAGGGTAACAATATTGTTCATGTGAGCACCAGAAAGAAAAGGTGCAAGAGGGAAGAAAACCAAACCCAAGAGAAGCTCTGAAGTGTTCCCTACCCAAAGCAGGTCTAATTTATCCCTAATTCACCCATTTCTTAGTACTGAGTTTTCCTTAGCAGCATAGGTACCAGGTCTCTTTGTCTGTGTTGTGCTTCTTACCCTGCCAAAGCAGCCACCCAACAAGTGAGCTCTCAATCCTTGCTCCTTCCCTGCTCTGCCCTTTTGGGATGAACAAGCAGGAGGGAAATCTGAAACTATGGTCCCCTTTTTGCAAAGATACGTATCAAACTTCTGCTTGAATTATCTTCTCACAAATCCATAGTCAGTGTGTTCAGAACCAGGTGGAGCGTACCATATTGTAAAACATTACAGGCAGCTCCCAGATTCTGCATGAAAGGTCAAGCCCAAGCATCTTGTTATTCTGTTACATTTTCCAAGATGACATATGAATTCATCAATCTTTTTACTGCAAGTCATTAATTCAATTGCAGAAAATGATGAACTGCATTTATTTAGAACGTTTTGGGAATAGACAATGATGTTTGTCACCTGCACTATTAACTTCTTTATATTTATTGAAATATACTTGAACTCAGATGAGGCATCTAAGTGGAACTTTATTTTTTAGAAAAACAGGTTTTTTCCTATAAACTGATAAGTTCAATTGTTTGGGGTAAAATTTGTCTTCTGTGAATATACAGCGGCAACACTTCTTTTCTCCTTCGATTTCTGTGAAAATGAAGGCATTATCTAATCTGTAGCTGGCTTAAATTGACTGTAAAAATTGTATGGGATGTTCTAGAAGGGGTTATATTACAGATCAGTTCATGAATATCTTGCAATTTCATATGCAGAGAGAAATATAAACAGGGTGCTCTTTAATCAGGAAAGAAGAACTGGAGTTTATCATGAGTAATAGCTATTTAATATTCCTTATACATCACATAAATGTAAACTGGGATCTGTATGTATCTATTTATCTCTCTGTCAAGATACCTTCAGATGGCAAACTGAATCTAACGGACACCCATATTTGCACTGTACACAAACCGAAAAAATGTGTGGGATCCCACTCAAATACCTAAGGACTTCAGGATTTTGGCTCAGCAGGACAGATCCTGACAGCTAATCCACACAGTTACAATGGGACAAGGCTGCTGTAGCCTCCTACCTTCCAGGGCACAGGCAGCACATCCAGCTTCACCTCCTCGCAGGTTTTGTTTTGTCTTTCAGCAGAAGAGGCTGGAGAGGGGTGGGACAGGGGCTTGCGGACTCAGGGGTCAGATTAGTCCTCTCTGGGGATCTCCAATGCTTTGTATCTTCTCTGAAGAGCAGAGCCGCTGAGGGTTCCCCATCCACTGAGTGATGGGTTTCTCCAGGCTTCATAAAACTGAGGACCCTTGGGTGTCCCTCAGGTGACCAAAAGCCACCTCTATCAGCGGTCATGGTTGACGGGAGAGGTCCCAGATGACTGGAGGCTTGCTAATGTGACACCCATCCATAAGAAGGGTCGCAAGGAGGATCCGGGGAACTACAGGCCTGTCAGCCTGACCTCGGTGCCAGGGAAGGTGATGGAGCAGGTCATCTTGAGGACAATCACGTGCCATGTCCGTGACAACCGGGGGATCAGGCCCAGCCAGCATGGGTTTGTGAAAGGCAAGTCCTGCCTGACCAACCTCATCTCTTTCTATGACCAGGTGACCCGCCTGGTGGATGAGGGAAAGGCTGTTGATGTAGTCTACCTAGACTTCAGCAAAGCCTTTGACACGGTCTCCCACAGCATTCTCCTGGAGAAGCTGGCGGCCCATGGTCTGGACAGGTACACTCTTCGCTGGGTTCATAATTGGCTGGATGGCCGGGCCCAGAGAGTGGTGGTGAATGGAGTCAAATCCAACTGGCGACCGGTCGTGAGTGGTGTGCCCCAGGGGTCGGTGCTGGGGCCCATCCTGTTCAACATCTTTGTTGATGATTTGGATGAGGGAATTGAGTGCACCCTCAGTAAGTTTGCAGACGACACCAAGTTGGGGGGAAGTGTCGATCTGCCGGAGGGTAGGATGGCTCTGCAGAGGGACCTGGACAGGTTGGATCGCTGGGCTGAGGCCAACGGGATGAGGTTTAATGTGGCAAAGTGCCGGGTCCTGCACTTTGGCCACAACAACCCCAGGCAGCGCTACAGGCTGGGAGCGGGGTGGCTGGAAAGCTGTGTAGAGGAAAAGGACCTGGGAGTGCTGATTGATGCTCGCCTGGACATGAGCCGGCAGTGTGCCCAGGTGGCCAAGAAGGCCAACGGCATCCTGGCCTGTATCAGGAATAGTGTAGCCAGCAGGAACAGGGAGGTGATTGTCCCCCTGTACTCAGCCCTGGTGAGGCCGCACCTCGAGTACTGTGTCCAGTTTTGGGCCCCTCACCACAAGAAAGATATCGAAGCCCTGGAGCGTGTCCAGAGAAGGGCAACGAAACTGGTGAAGGGGCTGGAGCACAGGTCTTATGAGGAGCGGCTGAAGGAACTGGGCTTGTTTAGTCTGGAGAAGAGGAGGCTCAGGGCAGACCTTATTGCCCTCTACAACTACCTGAAAGGGAGTTGTGGTGAGCTGGGGGTTGGCCTCTTCTCGCAGATAACTAGTGACAGGACAAGGGGAAATGGCTGCAAGTTGCGCCAGGGAAGGTTCAGGTTGGAGATGAGGAGAAAATTCTTCTCTGAAAGGGTGGTCGGGCATTGGAACGGGTTGCCCAGGGAGGTGGTGGAGTCACCATCCCTGAGGATGTTTAAGGAAAGGTTAGATATGGTACTTAGGGACGTGGTCTAGTGGGTAATAGGTGGTGGGGGGATGGTTGGACTAGATGATCCTTGAGGTCACTTCCAACCTTAATGATTCTATTCTATTCTATTCTATTCTTTTCTGTTTTCAGGGTGCTGCAGCAGCTTCTGAGCATGCACCCGTGCCTTGGTTCGTTCCCTGACATCGGGTGTCCTGGCTCTGAGTGCTGTCAGAGACCCCATGGAGAGAAAAACTTGCTATGCTTTCAGGAGTAACACCTGGGCGGTAAATAGCAGCCGAGTGGCAGATTCTGGACACCAGGTCTCCTGTGTCTCTTGGGAGGTATGTATGAGTTATGAAGGGCACCCCCAGAAAACCTCTAGTACTTTGACCACAGGGAAAAACCTGGCTTGATACCGTGTTAGAAAACCTGCAGATAACATGTTAGAAGGGAAGCTAGCTTTGAAGGAGTTTGTCAACGTTATGAGGCAGACAACTGGCATGCTTATTAATCATTTATAATTGGAAACATTTCCTTCCCCAGATACTGTATTTCCCTGTTCTCTATAAAATTCCTCTTTCTGAGGCACTGTTATTCTGGATATATCTTTCCCCTGCTGGGAACTGCCCTGTGTGCTCTCTTTAATACCCCTCTTACACTGCTTTCTAGAAGATAGTCTTCCAGTGGTCTCGAAGGACCACACCATGCATTTTAGCCATGTGAAGCAGTTGGAAACAGCAGGCACCAATGAGAAAAATATCCTAAGAGCTGACTGAAGTGAAAGGAAGGAAGAGTCTGTTCCAGATACCCACTGAAAAAATCAAGCAAGATTTCTTCTTGCTTGAAGAAAGCAAATCAAGCTGGATGTGAATAGCTGTTCCCAACAGGGTGGCAACTCTGACAGCCTCTATGGCTTGAGAGCTATTGCGACGACCATCCCTTGCCTACTCGGCAGAAGCTGATGGATTTCATGTCAGTTTGCATTTGCCCTTGATTTACCAGTTACTGGCCATGTCCATTCTGTAATAGCTTTACTATTTCCTTCCTAGCAGCAGTACAACAACAGGAAGGAGCAGGCCCAAGGCCAAGGCTGTCCAAGCACCTCTCCTGGCTCTGGTGAAAAGGAGGATGGCTCCTGCAGTAAGGTCTGTGCTACAGACATATCACAATGACATCCTGCAATCAGAAGAGCTCTTGGCTTAAATTGACATACTACCAACAAAGACAAAATGTTATTTCTGAAAGTGGAAAATTATAAGATCTTGGGTTACCCAAAGACAGGGATTTTGAACATTTTCAGTGTTTAAATTTTGCAAAACTTTCTCCACATGCTGAGATAGAGAACATTACTGCAGTGCAAGGGTATTATTTTTCTCTCTTTGGTTCTTGCCAGACAGCATATAACTACAAATGAAGAGCCCACACAGATTCATTAGCTTGTTGTTTTCATTTTAATACCATTTCTGGCCTCCTTTCTAATGATTCAGACTTAACTTTACAATTCCAAAATAATTGTGGTGTATACAAATTCAGGTAAATGTTCTTGCAGAACTTTAACTCCTCTTCATTATCGGTAAGCTGCAGGAATGAGGCCCTCTTTGATAGCACATGAAAGGCCAGATCCCCTAGTATCTTGCTGTGAAATGTGTTTAGTGAAAGTAAATATAAAAGCTGAATGAAGCAATATTCTCAAGATTATTCATTACTATTCTCTAAGAAGAAAGAAAGAAACTAGGTTTCCCTGAGGATTCAATTGACATGAAATAATTCCAGCAGAAGGTGTTAAAGAGTGGGTTCCCTTTTAATGGGAAGCTGGAGACAAACTGGCAACCTGATTTTTACAGCTTCATCCCTCCGCCCTCTGTCCAAAATGTGGGTAAACTCCACACCTCCACCATTACCCAGGGGAGGGGGAGTGAAGACACTTCATAGAGTACAGAGGCTAAAAATTGTGATTTACTATGCAGAACAATTTGGAACTTAATCTGACATCAAACAATAACAGGGATGTAGTTACCTGGCAAACAGAAATGTAGATAAGAAAACATCCTAGCAAGATTCTTTTGAACTACCAGCAGAACGATAAAGCTACATCTGAAGAGTTAAAAGGTTTTCCTTCATCAAGCAAAATAACCCACGGATTTTTATTTAACAGTAAGGGATGTAAGAACATATCCCAACAACAGAACTGTATTTGCCAGTGAGCTACCATTTAATGTACGTACGAGCCTTATATGCTGCGTTTATCTTGCACATAGACGAGCCCTGGGATGAATTACTGAAGAAAGTTCATCTCTTAAAAAAATTAGAAGACTTGGGAGTATCAAAAGATATGGGGCAGAATTGTGAGTAAGACTTGCTGACCACAATTATGGCTGTGTTATCCTGTTCATTTAGGAAACAACTCGTCCCTGGTTAATTTGAAGGCAATATCTGATAACTAAATTCCATTTTTGTATTTCCCAAATATTAGGATTCTGTCCTTTATTGCATAAAAATTACTATCTTCATATATATTTTCCTATTTCCTCCTCAGAAGAGAACTGCTTTACCATTCATTCAGCTCAGGAATACACAGGTATCAGGATAGAGACAGCAACCTGGTAATCTACAGATTCATAACCATCTAAATATTTGAACAAAAAGCTCTGCTTCCACAGACCGCAGATTATGCAGGAATTAAGTAAAATCCAGTACTTAAGCAGATACTTAGAGTTCTAGTGCTTTTTGTGTAACTAACATTTTTGGTGCAGTTACTTTTCCTCTATACCTCTAAAATAATGTGAGTGATACCAGAATGTCATGGATCTCTACTTTCTATTAATGTCAGGAGGTCTGAATACACAAAGTGTTCTTGCCATCACTCAAAGCAACTTTTGTACCTGATTAAATGTGTGATTCAAATTGCCAAGTGTTAAGAGCCTAAGTTTGCCATCTAGTCAGCATCGAGAGGTAAATACTTCTAAAGAACTAATTAGAGCAACTAAGTAAACAGTATGAGTGGTTCCCCAATGTCACTAGCTCAACTCATGAAGAAAAATTGCTTTTGTAGAAATAAGTTTCTAGACTAATTTATAAACTAAACATTAAATACTGCCACTTCATAGTTATTCACGATGTTAAATGTTTGCGCCTTGGCATATGCTTTCCTCTAGACTTAGCAACGTAAGAAAGAGAAAGCAAGCTGATATTCAGAAAAACACACAGGGGAAAGAAATCTTGGCTGAAACTATTTAAAAGCACAGTATGGGCACTGTGACCTTATTCTGTTCCTGATGAGATCCAAGATTGCTTTATTAGTTAGACCTGAAAATTAGTAGCTACAGGTACTTCAGAGAGCAAAAATTTGCAATACTGATTTAAATTGAAAGTATCGAATAACTTCATTTGGGAATGCTTGGTACCTCTCTCCTGGTTCATTAATTAGGAAAAAGAACCTCTCTCCAATGGGTCTGACTGCAATCAGAAATGTAGTCCCCTATGAAATACACTTGGAGGTGCAGGGGTAAAAGTTCAGTGAAACAGGAGCACAGCATCTGAGGAGCCAAGGGCAGATGGAGCACAGCCTGGTCAAAAACATCTGGCCAAGCTGTAGCCTTTTGAATAATAATCTGAACAGTTAAATTTATGGTTTACTGTCAAAGTTTGAAATCAGTCAGGAATGGAAGCTTGTAAAGAGAGCCAGAGGTCATAAAGGAAGAGCAGAAGAAGAAAAAAACCTGGGAGGAGTGGTTGAGACACTAGAGGATTGTGCTGCCATCCAGAGGGATCTCAGCAGGCTCCGGAAATGGGCTGTCAGGGACCTCATGAAGCTCAAGAAAGGGAAATGCAAAGTCCTGTACCAGGTGGAGAATAATCCCATGAACCAGTACAGGTTGAGGGCTACCTGACTGCAAACCAGCTCTACTGAAAGGGACCTGGGATTACTGCTGGGCATCAAGCTGGCCATGAGTTAGCAATGCACCCTCACAGCACAGATGGTCAACATCCTGGGCTGCATGAGAGAGACCATTACCAGCAGGATCTGTTCAGCACTGGTGAGACAAATCTGAAGTGCTGGGTCCAGATCAGGGCTCCCCAGCACATGGGAGACAGGAACGTACTAGTGAGCCCAGCAAAAAGTCAAAAAGGTGACGAGGGGACAGGAGGATCTTTCATAATTGAAGAGCTAGAACTGTTCAGCCTGGAAAAAAGAAGGAATGAAAAGGGAGGCAGGCTTTTCTTGGTGGTACTCAGTGACCTGACAAGAGGCAATAGGTACAAATGAACCCATGAAATGCCGTATTAACAACAAAAAAAATAATGTTACTGTGAGAGTGGCCAAACACTGGCATAGGTTCCCCAGAGAGGTCATGGAGTCCCCATCCCTGGAGATGTTCAGACCCTGACTGAACACAATCCTGGGCAACCTGCTCTAGCTGACCCTGCTTTTGCAGTGGTGTTAAACTACATGATATCCAAAGGTCCCTCCTAATCTCAACAATTCTGTGAACCATTTTGTCCTACTATCAGATAAGGTGAGTTTAGGAAAACGATAGGATTTCGTTTGAATGCAGAGCAATTTCATAGAATCATAGAATCGTTTTGGTTGGAAGAGACCTGTGAGATCATCAAGTCCAACTGTTAACCTAGCACTGGAGGTCCCAGAGGTCCCAAGACACAGCTGCACAGCAGGGAGAGACATGAGCTCACCACACCCATTCTGGGCTGGTCAGTGACACAGGAGATGGTCATAGCCTGGGGTGCCCACAGAATCATAGAATCATTTAGGTTGGAAAAAACCTTTAAGATTATCAAGTCCAACCATTAACCCAGCACTGCCAAGCCCACCACTAAATCATGTCCTTAAGCACCAGATCCCCACATCTTAAATACCTTCAGAGATGGTGACTCAACCACTTCTCTGAGCAGCCTGTTCCAATGCTTGACAATCCCTACAGTGAAGAAATTTTTGCTAATATCCAATCTAAACCTCCCCTGACACATGTTGAGGCCATTTCCTCTTGTCCTCTTATTACTTGGGAGAAGAGACCAATACCCACGTCGCTAGAAACTCCTTTCAGGTAGTTGTAGAGAGTGGTAAGATGTCCCCTCAGTTTCCTGTTCTTCAGACTAAACAACCCCAGTTCCCTCAGCTGTTCCTCATAAGACTTGTTCTCTAGAATTCTCTAGAATTCTCACCCTTCACCAGCTTTGTGGCCCTTCTTTGGATGCATTCCAGCACCTCAATGTCTTTCTTGTAGTGAGGGGCCCAAAACTGAACACAGTACTTGAGGTGTGGCCTCACCAGTGCTGAGTACAGGGGGACAATCCTAGTTCTGCTGGCCATACTACTCCTGATACAAATCAGGATGCTGTTGGCCTTCTTGGCCACCTGGGGCCACCTGCTGGTTCACATTGAGCCAGCTGTCAACCAACAACCCCAAGTACTTTTCCTCTGGGCAGCTTTCCAGTCACTCATCCCCAAGCCTGTAGCGTTGCCTGGAGTTGTTGTGACCCAAGTACAGGACCCAGCACTGAGCCTTGTTGAACTTCATACAGTTGGTTTTGCCCCATTGATCCAGTCTGTCCAGATCCCTCTGTGGAGACTTCCTACGGTCAAGCAGATCAACACTTCTGCACAACGTGGTGTCATCTGCAAACTTACTAAGGGTGCACTCAATCCCCTTGTCCAGACTGTTGATAAAGATGTGAGACAAGACTGGCCCCAAGACTGAGCCCTGGAGGACACCGCTTGTGATTGGCTGCCACCTGGATTTGACTACATTTACCACGACTCTTTGGGCCCAGCCATGCAGCCAGTTTTTTACCCAGTGAAGTATAGACCTGTCCAAGCCATGAGCAGCCAGTTTTTCCAGGAGAATGCTGTGGGAAATGGTGTCAAAGTCTTTAATAAAGTCTTGATAGACAACATCCACAACCTTTTCCCCATCCACTAAACAGGTCACCTTGTCATTTGTCTTGTTTAAAATGATAGTCATGTTGGTCACTGTGTGCCATTCTGTGTGAGATACCAGCTTCCATAAACCAGGTTTAAAAACAATATTGCAGACCGCAAATGTACTAGATGATCTAATAAAAGATATTGCTGCTGCCCACAAACATGGTCTAGCTCATCTCTGCACAGTCACTACTCAAAATTAAAAGACAGTTTTGCAACAGGAATTTTTTATTTGGGGATAAAGCTTTTTAATTGTTCCTTACCTATTCTTGGTTTTGTGTTGCTGCTAATGTCTTTACATGATGGCAAGTAGATGAGACATATTGTTCTTCATTAGTAACAAAATGTATTACAGGAGAGGTACATTTGCAAAGAGCTGTGCTGGGAACTGGGTGTCCTTCTTCAACCAGAAAGAGAGAATTCCTCAAACTACAGCCACTGGAGCTTTACAGAAATTACATCCATTCTCCTGGGTATAATTTATATAAATTATAAAATAAAAATGGAAAACTGAAATAAAAAGGATAACTTATACAAAGGAGAGAGATAGACCACACTGTTTTAGTTATGATAGCAACTTTTTATTTCTCAAACCAGTGTGGTACCTGGTATTGTATTTTCTGAAATTATTTGCAAATCACTAGCAAGCTATCTAGCTAAGGGAGAAAACCATTAGATTTAGGATAGTAAGATTATCAGCACTACTGATTTTGTACCTCCAACCTCTTGCACCACCCCCAGGAGGTACAGAAATTGAACAAGTTCGTCAGTGGAGAAAGGTGGGTGTGCTTAGCTTGAAGAAAGAAGGCTTAGGGGACATCTGACCACTGTCATCAACTATCAAAACTGAGGTTTTAAAGAAAATGGTTGTAGACTTTTCCCCGGATACACAGCAGAAAGGCAGGAGATGATGGTCTCAGGTTGTAGCAAGGGAAATTACAACCAAATGTAGGAAAAATACGTCCCTTGTGAGGGTGGAGAAGCATAGGGCTGGGCTGCCCAGGGAGCTGTGGGATCTTCATCCCTGGAAATTCAAAACTCAGGCAGACAAGGCACTGAACAGCCTGATCTAACCTTGAAGCAAGCTCCGCTGTGAGCAAGGAGTTGGACTAACCAATCCCCAACTGGCCCTTCCAACCTGCACTGTTCTGTGTCTCTACTGTGTCACTCCAGTTCAGATATTTCTTACAGACCCCAATGTAGTAAATCTCTTAAAATAAATCTGCCAGAGACACTAGAGGAGTATAATTGATTTTCTTGCTCAATCTAGTCATGAAAGATACTGATAACACGAAAATTATTGACAAGTGAAAAAAAAATAAGAGTTGCAGCTCTGTTCTTTGGGAGATATGTTTTAGCGTTCTTCCTTTGTCCTTTTTTAAACACAAGCTCCTGAAATTTACCCAGTGTTATTTAAAATGACACTTTAGTGGCTTTTTGTATTCAGTTGCCTATCATCACAATGAGACTATCAAGTCAAGAACTGTTATTTACACAAAATACATGACAAGAGAAAGTGGTGTACTCTGTGTTCCTCACTTATTTTTATCCCTAATACCGCTTTCTTCAAGGTGCTATTGAAACTAGAAGATAAACATCTTGGATAATGATAAAACATATGCATGGGATTGGATCTGAAATTTTATGGAAAAACATCTTTTATAACACAGAGGCTCCTGGATTGCAAACTCATGTAGAAAACAATGTTTTGAAAAGAGGCTTTAAGGTAGTCAGCCTCTAGCTTGAAGTCAGTGTGAAAAAAAGGCTTTTACAGACAAAAAGTCCTTGTTCTGAGAAGATGGAAGATTGGAAGCACCTCTGCTATGGCTGAGGAACAAATGTATGCAGAAAAAATAGCTACAGAACCCCTTAGAAGATGAGACCAATATTATTAACTGTAGTCCAGAATCAGACTGGTAAATGAGAGAAATACACTGAGAGGAAAAACACAATAAACCCCCAGAAGTCATGAACTTCACTCAACTGTTAAATATTTCTGTCAGTTTTTTAAGGTCTGTGGAACTAAACGGAAAATTAAGCAGCAGCTATTTGTTGCTTGTGTAATTCAAAAACTAACAGTAATATCTTCTGGTGTTTTATTATTGCCACAGATTATGTTGCCTGTAGTACTAATTGAGCAGAGTCCTGCTGACCACAGAGAAAATCAAAACAGCTTATCTGAAGCTCTGATTAATAAAAAATAAAATAAAAAAAAAATTTTCTCCCTTTGTGTGAAAACGTTGCCTAACTTTTAAAATGAAAATACAAAACCTGAATTTCATGCCTTGGAGTCTTTCATACAAACAGTTGTTACTGCTTACAAATCCACCATGAGCAAACTGGAACCACATGAGGGAGTATTTATCCGGGGCAATTAATTTTTCTGCCAGCGATTTAAGCCCAGTGTGCACTAGGAACCTCTCTAGTCCTTCTCTGAGGTGTCACAGTTTTCAAGGGAGCGTGTGTGCAACATATTCCTTAAAAAACGGCTGAAATTCTCCCAGTGTGATTTCAATGCATTGCTTTTATAGAAATATTAATAGAGGAAGAGGATCAGATGGAAGCAGCTGGATGTCTAGGTCAGAAGGAGGCTGAAATCTAGTCTAATCCCATCATTTAAAACTGTGATGTCCTCATGACAGCCACAGAGCAATTAGTCTTGTTCCTCAAAACTGGGAACACTGGGAGCAGAGATAATGGGCAAGCTCACACCAGCAATGGGCAGAGACTGAATAACTATTACTTGGGCAAAAACAAGCATGGTGCTCTAGTGAGAAATGCACGTGATGCTGGCTTTCTTGTCTGGGTAAAAGACTGGAGGTGGTAATTAAAACCTGAACCATTCCAAGAAGCAGAAACCCTGCAACCCCAGGTCCCTGACCTCTCCAAAGACTCGACCCCAGACCTGCGGTCCCTCCAGTACCTGGCCACAGACCTCTTGTCCTACTCATTGGCTAGTCTGGCTTGAAGCTTGCTAGCCAATTGCACACTGAACAGAGAGGAGATACACGCAGCAGATAGCTAAGCATGGAGCTTAATAAGGAGATGGGACAGACTGCAACGCTCAGGCACAGGGCCTGGCCAGGTGAGCATACTGATCAGTGCCTGGTTACACATGGTCATGCACTATTTATCCCCTTAACCGTTTTTTCCCCACACTTGTTCCTTCCCTGTCCACCTTGATGCCTCCCTTTGGTTCTTCCCCTAAATCCTGCATAATAAGTTTAAAACAGTCTCACCCTCAACTCATGATAAGATTTCTCATTCCCATAAGACACATGGTAATCCTGGTTTTCTTCTTCTTACCTTTACAAAGTTGCATCTGAAACTCTGTCTCTTCAAGGTTGCACTTGAGTGGTTCATTAAGTAGCCCATCAATCAGCTTTTTCAGGCCTATGAATCTACTTGATTTATTTCTTTTCCTGCTTCTTGACCTTCTCTTTTATGCTGAATAGCCATTAGCAAGCTATCACTACAAGGTAAACATTAAGAGAACAGTCTTAAGGTTAAATGAGCTACAGACTGCCTAGTAATTTCTCTTGACTAACACAAACATGTGGTCTGGGGGATGACTTTTTGAAGGAGTCCAGCACCAGCAGCTCCTCTGGCTTGAACCCCAGCCAGGGATGCTGAACACAGGGAGAGCCAGGACCTTCTGCCTTCAGGTGCTGTTGGTGAAATCCCAGTGCTGCATGCCAAAACTCTCTGAGCATAATTGCTGCAGGGCCCCAACTCCTCCAGTAGTGATCTGGCTTGCTACAGGGCCCTTTAAGTGTGACTTGTCTCATGCAATTCACTAGGTTGGACTACTTGTGTGAACTAACCACAAAGCTCCCTCCATAGTGAATAAAGACAGAGAGGTAAATCCAGAAGATGTCATGCCACTTTTCCTACCCACCTGCCTCAGGATGAAACAAAACCACTTCTGGAGAGTTCTCTCTATTGACTACAGAGGAGTCAAAGCAATTAACCTTGTCTAAACACCTCACTTTCCAATAGCATGGTTGGGTGTGATAAGTTCAATCTCTCCACGTAGAGATGATTCAGGACTTCTTGTGCGACTGTAATCAAAATCCTAATCAAACTGCCTAATGGCCTCTTTGGAGCCCGTTTGCTCTCAAGAGACTATCTGTTACTCACATCATGCACAGTACTGAGTATGATGAGGCCAGCAAGGAATCCTAGCAAGGAAACCTGTGTGCTTTCTCCTCCTTTCAAGATGTCATACAGCTGGCCAACAGCAGGTAAGGCAGCCAACTGTTCAATCTGCTCAAAGCCGTGAGACCATGCTGATTTCTACACAAATACCACTATTATTGTTGGCATTATTATGCAAGTAGTTGATCTATTAGTAATATTTTATTAATATTCGACCGGTTGTGAGTGGTGTTCCCCAGGGGTCGGTGCTGGGGCCCATCCTCTTCAACATCTTTGTTGATGATTTGGATGAGGGAATTGAGTGCACCCTCAGTAAGTTTGCAGCCGACACCAAGTTGGGGGGAAGTGTCGATCTGCCGGAGGGTAGGATGGCTCTGCAGAGGGACCTGGACAGGTTGGATCGCTGAGCAGAGGCCAACAGGATGAGGTTTAATGTGGCAAAGTGCCGGGTCCTGCACTTTGGCCACAATAACCCCAGGCAGCGCTACAGGCTGGGAGCAGGGTGGCTGGAAAGCTGTGTAGAGGAAAAGGACCTGGGGGTGTTGATTGATGCTCGCCTGGACATGAGCCGGCAGTGTGCCCAGGTGGCCAAGAAGGCCAACGGCATCCTGGCCTGTATCAGGAATAGTGTAGCCAGCAGGAGCAGGGAGGTGATTGTCCCCCTGTACTCAGCCCTGGTGAGGCCGCACCTCGAGTACTGTGTCCAGTTTTGGGCCCCTCACCACAAGAAAGACATCGAAGCCCTGGAGCGTGTCCAGAGAAGGGCAACGAAACTGGTGAAGGGGCTGGAGCACAGGTCTTATGAGGAGCGGCTGAAGGAACTGGGCTTGTTTAGTCTGGAGAAGAGGAGGCTCAGGGCAGACCTTATTGCCCTCTACAACTACCTGAAAGGGAGTTGTGGTGAGCTGGGGGTTGGCCTCTTCTCGCAGATAACTAGTGACAGGACAAGGGGAAATGGCTGCAAGTTGCGCCAGGGAAGGTTCAGGTTGGAGATGAGGAGAAAATTCTTCTCTGAAAGGGTGGTCGGGCATTGGAACGGGTTGCCCAGGGAGGTGGTGGAGTCACCATCCCTGAGGGTGTTTAAGGAAAGGTTAGATGTGGTACTTAGGGACGTGGTTTAGTGGGTAATAGGTGGTGGGGGGATGGTTGGACTAGATGATCCTTGAGGTCACTTCCAACCTTAATGATTCTATTCTATTCTATTCTATTCTATTCTATTCTATTCTATTCTATTTTTATATCATAGAAAATGCTTGTATTTAAGTGCCTTTAAAAACACCAAGTAGAAGAGTAAGACAAATGAAATAGGGAAAACAATATTCTGTAACATGTGGTGTACTTGTATCTCAGCAAATGGCATGTTACTCCTGGAAACCTCCCACGCTGTGGCATGTCAGTACTGAGAGCCAGCTCCAAGTTTGCTCTTCAGCAGGTGGAACGCCACCAAGCTCTTCCATGAGGGTTGAGCACAAGCCAAAATACCCTAAAGGGGGCTCTGGTTGGGAAGGTGCTCCCCACACATGTAGCCACGAATCTGAGTATTGTTACTCATTCAGGGAGAAAGGTCCTCTCAGATTATTTGTTCTCTCCTTAGAGCAAAGGGAAAATCTTCATCTCGTTTTCCTCGCAAAATTTTAGGCACTTGATTATTGCTAGAAATATTGAAGGATTTTAAATCACGGAAATGTCAGCAAAGGAAGTTCAACCAAGTCAAAAAGTAAGCATGAGAAAAAATATGTTCTCTTCTTGTAGATTAAGAGAAATGCAGACAATCTCTCATCAAAACATCGGATTGGAGTTTCTGAAACGTTGCAAGGTTGGTTTCTGAGGCTTTGACTTCGCTAACAAAATCAGCTCAAAATGTGACCAAGCCTGGGTAAAATCCTAATCCACATATCCTCCAAAGAAATTACTTTGTTTTCCAGTGCCTGAAGGCTCTGTCCTTCCCTAGCAGGCTCACAGTTCAGTAAGCATGTTGCTTTCCCATAGACCATATGAACATGGTCTTCTCTGAACTCAAAACTACCAGAGAAAAAATAGGCTTCTCCGTTAATTGTGGTTTCCATCTTGTCAGGGGTGGGCAAACCCTCCTCTCCTGTGCTCTGTGCAACTCCCTTGGTAACATCCAGGCTGGGAAGAAGAAAAGGCTGACTGATTTTTGCAATAAAGGAACAAAAAGATAGACTAGGAAGGAAGAAATACACTTTGAAATGGAGTCAGTTGAAATTAGAGCTTGTGAAGAAAAGCTTAAATCAGTATAAGGATACCTGATTTGAAGGGTTTATGACAAAATATAACAGGTTAGTTCTATACCAGTCAGCATTCATAGAGAATAATTAAAGTGAAGGCTGTGTCAGATAGAGCTCAAAAATGTTGGATTTGTAATGCAGAAGTCATGAAAGACAGAACCCAATGATTTTCAGGAAACGTCAGCCAGAATGTCAGAAGAGCAATGAAGAAATTACAATATGAGATGATGCAGAGGTCTACAAAATGAAGAAGATCAAATCAGAGGATGACCAAAAAATGGCTAATATCCATCTAAGTCTAAAAAGGATATATTGAAGGCTATCTAGCCCATAATATTTGTGTGGAAATCTTTCCTACATGGAGCAAAGCAGTCAGGTCTGGTTAGGTTGGCATTCCCAGAGATCATAGTATCACAGAATCATAGAAGTATAGACTAGTTTTTGTTGGAAGGGACATTTAAAGGTCACCTAGTCCACCTCCCCTGCAATGAGCAGGGACATCTTCATCGAGACCAGGTAGCTCAGAGTACCATCCAACCTGACCCTGAATGTTTCCAGGGAGGGGGCATCTACCTCCTCTCTGGGCAACCTGTTCCAGTGTTTCTCCATCCTCATTGTAAAAAATTTCTTCCTTATATCTAGTCTAAATCTATCCTCTCTTAGTTTAAACCATTACCCTTTGTCCTATTGCAACATGCCCTGCTAAAATGTTTTCCTCCATGTTTCTTGTAATCCCTCTTTAAGTACTGAAATGCTGCAATAAGGTCTCCCCAGAGCCTTCTCTTCACCAGCCTGAACAACCCCAACTTTCTCAGCCTGTCTTCATAGGAGAGGTTCTCCAGCTGTCTGATCATCCTCATGGCCCTCCTCTGGACCCAATCCAAAAGGTCCATGTCTTTTCTGTGATGAGGACTCCATAGCTGCACAGTAGTCCAGGTGGGGTCTCACAAGAGCAGAGTAGGGGGAGAGAATTACCTCCCTTTACCTGTTGGTCACACCACTTTTGATGATGTAGCCCAGGATATGGTTGGACTTCTGGGCTGTGAGCACACATTGCCATCTCAGTCACCCACCAGTACCCCCAAGCTCTTCTCTGCAGCGCTGCTCTCAATCCCTTCATCCCCTAGCCTGTATTGATGTTGGAGGTTGTCCTGACCCATGTTCAGGACCTTGCACTTGGCCTTGTTGAACCTCATGAGGTTCACATGGGCCCACTTCTCGAGCTTGTCCAGGTCCCTCTGGATGGCATCCCATCTCTCAGGCATGTCAGTCACACCATTCATCTTGGCGTCATCTACAAACTTGCTGAGGGTGCACTCAATCCCACTGTCTATGTCACTGCTGAAGATATTAAACAGTACTGTTGAATACAGACTCGTGAGGGACTCCACTTGTCACTGATCTCCACCTGGTCATTGAACCATTGATCACTACCCTCTGGATGTGACCGTCCAACCAATTCCTCACCCACCAAACAGTCCATCCATCAAATCCATATCTCTCCAATTTAGCGAGAAGAATGTTGTGGGGCACCATGTTAAAGGCCTAGCAGAAGTCCAGCTAGATGACATCTGTAGCTCTTCTCTTGGCCACTGATGTACTCATTCCATCATAGAAGGCCACTAGGTTGGTCAGGCAGGACTTGCCCTTGGTGAAGCCACATTGACTGTCCTGGATCACCTCCCTGTCCTTCATATGCCCTGGCATGGCTTCTAGGAGGATCTGTTCCATGATCTTCCCAGGTAGTTCCCAGTGTCTTTCTACCCTTTTTGAAAATAGGGGCAATGTTTCTCTTTTTCCAGTCATCAGGGACTTCACCTGACTTTGGAAATATCATGGAGAGTGGCTTGTCAACTACATCAGCCAGTTCCCTCATGACTCTGGGATGCATCTCATCAGGTCCCATAGATTTCTGTGTGATCAGGTTCCTGATTTTCTCCTACAGTGGCAGGGACTTTGCTCCCTCAGTCCCTGTCTGGCAGTCCATCCACTCGAGAGGTGTGGGAAGAGAGGCTGTCAGTGAAGACTGAGGTGAAAAACTTGTTGAGTACCTCAGCCTTCTCCTCGTCTGTTACCAGTCGCCCAGTCTTTTTCTTTGAGGGCTGGGGGTAGGGGTTATGCTTTCTTTGATCTTCCTTTTCTGGGTGACATTTCTGTAGAAGCACTTCTTATTCTTTGCATCCCTTGCCAAGTTCAGCTTCAACTGTGCCTTGGATGCCCTGACTCCATCCTCACACAACCAGGCAGCATCCCTATAGTCTTCCCACATATCATGGTTTTACCTCAGCCGGTACTTCAGCTGGGCTGTCAGCTGTGTGACCTTCTTAGAGGAACATCCCTTAATTCCTTTGAGGTATTTCACTGATATTTCCCCATTGGCTCCTACTACCTCAGGAACCCCTAGCTCATCTCAGTAAGACTTTGGGTGTGCTGCAGTGTACCTAGTACATGTCAGAGCAACATGTGATGAAATGTGAGGAATTTCCCTCCTGTTCCTAAAGCCCTTTCCTCTATTTGCCTTAGTGTAGCTATTGCTACACTAACGACTCTAGTTACGAGTTCAGACACAGACACTCACACAAACACTTCTTAAAAAGACTAAAATGAAGATAAGTGCAGAAGAATTTGGTTAGACCTGGTCATAGATGGAGGGGCAAAGAAGCGTAGGGTCTTCTCAGCTGGAGAAATTGGTAGATGTCAACAAGGGAAATTTGGAGAGGATGTAGAAATGGAGGTGGAGGCAATAGTGGGAATTCCCTTTGTTAAGGTAAATGCTGAAACTGAGTGAACACGTATTAGGTTGAAAAAGACTGGAATCATCTGGATAAAAAGAGTAATATTGGAGGGAGAGCAGGATAAGAAGAAAAGGAGTGGGATTTGAGCACAGAAGAGAAAAATGGGTCTTTATGTAGCTAATGTCTGGGAGAAGTGATAAATGCAGAGACCAAAAAACTGATTCACAGTGAGAGAAGAGAAGAGAAGAGAGGGCATGAGGAGCTAGAAGGCCAGACTGGCCACTGACAGTGTAAAGGTGGCTGGAGTGGACAGGACCACATCAGTTATGTGTTTGTGCAGAGCAAGTGCTCCCACACTTGCCAGCAGAGAGCCCAGCAGTTTACCAAGCATTGATTCTGATTTTTTTGTTTTCTTTTCCAATACTGGAATCAAGCAGGATTCATTTTTACTTACCACCACCACCCCCCCAAAAAAAAAAAAAAGATAGAACCTAAATATAGAACCTTCTGAACAGATTCTGTGAATTTGGTGTAATTTAATTCTTGCTGACCTAAGAATATTTTTTTTCCTTCTGGGATTTAATTGTTTATTTATGTATTTAGTCAATTTTATTTTATTTTGTTCATGTGCTGGAGGCATCCAGTACTTGAAAGATGAACAGCTTCCTGTGCTTGTAATTCACAAGTTGTGTTGCAGTTTTCTTCTGCTAGACTGGGTAAAGCCTAACGTTGGTAGTTTTCAAAGGAAGGTTTTGGGCAGTCCCTGTAGTTTTATATCTCTCAAGTGAAGCTTTGAGAGCTTTGGTGTTTTCTACACCATTTAAACTTTCTTTTGGGGGATAGTATTATTTCTTAAAATCACAGGCTTCCTTTTAGATATTGTTCCAAGGGAAATAAAGTTTCATTTGTAGAAGTGGAAGCAAACAGGCATTTGGAGATCACTGTCACATCATTTTTTCCATGTGCATTTGTTATGGCTAAAGCTGCTTGTAACACTCTTGCTGGGACCTTCTGAGAGCTCCTAGCACCTGCTTCTAAAAAAATCCAGTTCTGTGTTCACTGTGCTGAGCATTGTACTACATTATACAAAATCCACCAGGGAAAACCGGGGATATTCAGCTCCAATTTCTGTCAGAGCTGCAGACAGCAACACAAAGCAATTATGCTTGCAGACACCCTCCTTGCAGAAGGTGTACACTTCTTGTCTCATCTCATTGCCATTCTACAGGAGCCTTGGCTGAGAATTTTGGGAATTCAGCCCTTCTGCTGTCGAATACTATTCCATCTCACATCAAATGCACCACTCCTGGCAGGACAGCTTATATGCCTGAGCTTAAAACTGGCTCTACAAATGTTTCAGCAAGTTAAATTTGACAGCACGAGTGCCTATGTATAATGAGCACTCCAGAAGCAGAGCTTCAGAGAAAAGGAATTCAGCATACTCAGGGCTCCTCTTCCTTTGAAGAAAACACCTGCGCTCCTGAAGACTTCTGCCAAAATGTAGGGTTTGAGTCATGAATTTTGTGGGTGCTGCGCTAACCTTCCTTTGAACTCCAGGGAAGTAGGACTGTATTTTTCTTCATCAAACAGCAGAAAGTCACAAGGATGCTCTGAGATCTGCTTCCCACATGAACTTCCAAGCATCCTCTGCTTCCACACTGACACCAAGACCCACTTGCCTAGTGGGACCCAAGGGGCCCCAAGCAGGAGGGATCTCTGGCACATATCATTAAGGGGGGGTCTCTCATGACAAGGCCTTCGACATGCCAACGTACCAGTCCTTTTGTTATTGCAAATTCAGGCATGAAATACACCTGAAAAGAATCACTGATGTATTGTTATAAGGAGGTGGAAGAAACCCTATGGTATGTGTGGTGAGCGTGTTAAACTCTGACTCTTTGCTTCAGGTGACATCAACATAACTGTATGCAGGTAATACCAATAGCACAGAGACTATTTGAGACGAATCTCTTGTATCACGGAGAAATAAAACGTGTCGGCTTAGCCTTAGCACTAAAATGCTGCAGTGCATCATAGAGTGTGCAGATCCTGCTAACACTCATTTTGGGTCTATGTTACTTAATTTCCATCATTTCAGGGGCAATTCATTTTTTTTTTCATAAATCTTTCCTGAGTTAGTTAGTGCCTAGTGATAAGTCTTGTCCTTCCAGAATACTGAGCTCAGCAACACTCAAAATATTGGAAAATCGAGAAATATAGCACTGCAATGCACAGCCACACTGCCTTCTTCCTTCCTACCCCGTTAAGGCCAGCTATAACCACTGAGAATGTTATGAGAGCACTCTATGGGTTTGCTAATGGGAAATACAGTTACGGTGTAATACCTACGAGATCGATGGGGTCAAGGGCTCATGCGGTTTAGCACAAGCAGGCTTTTTTAAAGGGCTAAATGGTTGAACATAAGGCAAACAGGGGTAGATCCTGTTCAACCCTCTGCAGTGGAAAGTACAAACGTGTCTTCTATGGGTATACTGGGACAGTATTCTGGCTGAGTTAGGGTTGTAGCAATGTGCTCTCTAAGGCTGTGTTTCTATTTCTTAGGTTTGAGTTGTTCTTAAAAAAAAAAAACACCGTATAAGGGCATACACTGTCACAACACAACCTTGTCACTGCATTAAAGTATTTTGCTGTTGAATTTCTTAGAACCATTTTTTAAAACACAAGAGAAGTATTTTCCTGCAGGGATGAATGTGCACATCCACAGCTATTCTAGTGCAAAGATCTGAGATACTACTGCAGCAGGGTAATTGTGAAAGATACCTATGGGCTGTCTTCCCTTCTGCATTTTGTTACTGTGAGATGAATAGCAGAAGGAAACAGGGAAATTATATTAATCAACACATTAAACTGTGTTGTCAGCCAGCCCTTAGAGCATTCAAGGATGTACCTTTTTGCAGTTATTTATATCATTCAAAAAAGAAAACCACCGACTGCAGAAAACTTCACTTCAAATTACCTGCTATTTGAAAATTTTGCACTGGGGTCATAATTTCAGCCCTGACAGGCGAGTTTCAGGCTTCTCTGCTGTTTCTAACTCCAACGCTTTCTCCTGTCAGAGAACATCCTACCTGCAGGTGCAGGAGGCTCTGAGTTTGTGCAGCCCCCAGGGCTGGTGAATGGTAAAGGCAGGCACCTCCTCTCCCTATTGACGCCTGTCATTCCTAGTTACCCCTGCCACCTGCACCATTAATGTACCTCCCAATGTCCTTGAAGAAACAAAGGTGAGCAGAGATATTGAATGTGCATGAATATTCATCCATTTGCATCCATTCAGCTGTTAGGCAGGAGGAACCTGCTCCCTTTGCAGGCCTGTGGGGTGGGGGGATAATTGCACTCATCTAAAGATGTCCAAGACCCGAAGTACCAGTGTGCGCCTCCTCCCATAGCTTTGCTTGTCAATGGGCACCAATTTCTTTCTTGGTTTCCTGGAGCAATGGGAGGCAGTGAAGCTGGGAAGCCTGCAGCAGATGGTAGAGTGTCCTGGTTTCAGCTGAGAGTTAATTTTCTTCACAGCAGCCAGCACGGGGCTGTGTTTTGGGTTTGTGCTGGAAGCAGCGCTGATGGTGCAGAGATGTTTTTGCTGTTGCTGAGCGATGCTCACACAGAGCCAAGGCCTTTGCTGCTTCTCGCACCGCCCCGCCGGCGGGATGGCTGGGGGTGTGCGGGGAGTTGGGAGGGGACAGACAGGGCAGCTGACCCCAACTGACCAAAGGGACATTCCATACCATACGGCGTCATGCTCGGTTTGTAAGGGGCTGGGGGAAGAGGAAGGGGGGGGCAGCGGCGTTCGGAGTGATGGCGTTTGTCTTCCCAAGTCACCATTACACGTGACGGAGCCCTGCTGTCCTGGGGATGGCTGAACCCCTGCCTGCCGTGGGGAGCGGTGAATTAATTCCTTGTCTTGCTTTGCTTGTGCACGTGGCTTTTGCTTCACTGATTAAACTCTTGTACCTGAACCCACGAGTTTTCTCACTTTCACTCTTCTGATTCTCTCCCCCTTCCTGATGAGGGGGACGGAGCGAGTGTTTACGTGGTGCTCAGCTGCTGGCTGGAGTAAAACCACAACATAGGGACAGAGACACATTGCAGATTCCTTGGGTGGAAGGACAGCCTGGTGAAAACACCAGGAAGGGAGGGCAGTTGTAGAAAACTCAGTCAGCAGAAGACTCCTAGGTCCACTGCAGTCTGTTTTGAGGCAGGATTGACTACCTTTGTCAACCCTAAGCACCTATTTTAACTAACACGTTCTTAAAATTTATAGAGCGGGACTTTCAATAACTTCTCCAGTTAGCTTGTGCCCAATTCCTCACCATCCTGCTAGAAGGTTTTTCCTAATATCCATCCTAAATCTTCTTTCTGAACAGTAAACAGATTTCTGCTGTGCTGTGAAGGAGAACACCTGAGCATACCTTTCCTTTTCCAGCAGATCAGAACATCAGTGTGTACTGTTTTCTCATTCATCTGTCTGCTCAGATTTCCATTTTCCAGACAAAATTATCTCGTTTCCTTTGTCTTCCCCACATAAACTGTCTCTGTAAACCTCTTCACATTCTTGGAGGTCTCTTCTGGACTGCCTCTCATTTTTCTATCATTCTACTAGGTAACACCCTTCAGATGACACATACTATGTTTCACTTCAAGAAGACAGTGACCTCTACTTTAGACTTTTACAGCTGTATGTATGATCCAGTCTTACTAATAGTTTTTGTTAATATATTCCTGAATAAAATTTCCATTTTTCCATTGCTTCATCCTATAGCTATGTATGGCTCCTTCCTGCAGTACTGACACTCAGCCAGATATGTCCCATTATACATGAAAGTAAATTTAGTACTTTGTACTTGACTTTATTGAGTTTCATCTCTCTGAAAACCACTTTACATTCCTGTCCTTCCTTGCAGTTTCTCTTTCCTCAGGTTGGTGTCATTCTCAAATCTGATGATCACGCGCTCTGTTCCATCATCTCAGCTATTAAGCACAATCTTGAAACTGCTAATGACTCTGACCCCCGTACGACCACACTTCAATGCCCTTGAAGAGTGTCAGTGAATCCTTGATTCACCCTGGTGAAGAGAGCTTCATCAGTGAGCCATGCATCCACTTTTAGTGATTGCATCTGTGGGATATTTGTCCACTGCGGGTATAAGAACCTCAAATGAAACAGCGCTGAGCGCCTCACTAAGATAAAAATTAATCATACTAACCCCCTTCAGCCACAAGACTGCCTACTCTGCCAAAGAAAAGAGGTAGTCTGGTTGATGAGATGCACTATTTACAAGACTGTGCTGGCTGTTTTTATTCCTTATTATCCTCTAGATCCATTCTTTCAGTGGATCGAAGTTGAGCTGATGGGTATGTGATTTCCTGAGTTCATCTTTTTTCTGCTTTTTAAAGGTAAGCCTGTTGTTTTCTCTCTTGAGCTCCTCTTCATCGGACAGCTTGAATATATCTCATCAAAACTAGTTCTCTCTTCTTTGCTGTTCCAGTGTCATCTTCTCAGATGAAAGTCAGTAATTCAATAATTGCAGTTAACTCTTTTTCACAAAGCTGAGGCTAAGAATGTATTTAATATTTCTGCATTTTTGCATAAATTAACTTCCTTTCTTTTTTCTTTTTTTTTTTTTTTTGGTGGTAGACCTAGACCTCCCTTTGATCCAGTTAGCACATCTCTTTCTTAGTTCTTTTGATTTCCCTTCAGCCTGCATTTCACTTTTAACGTTATCCTTTTTGATTTCAACTCTATGTCTTGAGCCCACACCTTTCAGTATCCCTCTGCTCTTTTTCCCATATTTTCCAGGATACCTTTTTGATTTTCAAGTCCTCAAAAAACTCTTGAGACAACTGTGTTGGTCTGTTTCTAATTCTCCTATTTTTTCCTTTGAGATGGTACAGTTTGCTTTTTACAGAGTCTCTTTCAATAGCTGTCAGTCTTCAGCACTTCGTTGTATTTAAAGCTGTTGGTTTTGTTTAGCAGTTCTTCCCACCAGTTTGTTAGTCTTGTCTTTGGAGTCCATAACTTATTCTGCTGCTTTTTTTTCTAAATTTCTTTTTTTTCTAAAATGAATTTTAACATGTGAAATCACTTTCATGGAACTTATCTCCCACTCTTAAAAGTTCTCATTCATTCTCAATGCCTTCCTCTCAAAACTAAATGGAACCAATCAAAAACCTGAAATCCTCCACTGGCAGCAGACTCTGCCTTGTGGCCATTTTTGCCTGGTTACTCAGATGAGCACCACCTTGGCCTAGTTTGTTGATTTGTGATAGATACATATGATGTATGTATTGTTCCCTCCTCTTCTATGTATGTCCACCCAAAGATGGCCAACAAGCCTGCAGCCATCCTGCCCGGTTGCCAGACAGCTCTGGATGACACTGTCACTGAAATGGACTTTCTCAGGGGCCTCTCTCAGGAGAATCATATAATCTTTGCCCTGTTCCTTCAGCCTCATTCTTCAAGCAGTGGTCTCCTTGCCTGTGTTTGAGACCACTGTGGCAGTTTGCTAACCTCTGAGCAGATACTGTCATGTGACAGTTGACGCTTGGTGGGCTGGAGGTGTCCTAGTGCCTTTCAGCTGGTGTCTGCATTTTGACAGTGCATCTGCCAGAATGGAGGACCTGGCAGCAGAGAGATCTCTTTCCCACATGGTGCCTTCCTCTCTGTACAACAGCTACAAACTGACCAGCCAGGGCAGAGACCAGTGTCTTCTTGATAAGCATTGGAATTGCTTTTCTTCACCGCATCTTATAGCCACATAATACTTCTTCAACAAGCATGTGTTCAGAGAGTGTCAACACTGTTCATTGGAAGGGTTGAGGTGAGCTTGGACGGGGCTCTGAGCAACCTCATCTAGTGGAAGATGTCCCTGCCCATGGCAGGGAGGTTGAACTAGATGATCTTTGAAGATCCCTCCTAACCCAACCATTCTATGATTCTAGCAAGGATGACTGAGACAAACAGTTGACCTTGTTTCTGACAGAAGGTGTCCATCAGCCTTTTTCTTTCTTTTTTAATTTTGGCACCTAACATACACAGTCTCAGAGAGAAGATACAGTGTGAAATATAAACACTACAATTCATGGAGTTTTATGTCACTTTCTAAGGTAAATACAAGGAAAACATTATTTGGGACTGGAAGAAGCACTCTGGGATAGTCCCATGTAAATCAGGTGATACAGTACAGAAGATGATTGTTCTCCACCTCAAAAAAAGTTTAATTAATAAATTGCTCCAAAACATCATTCCTCATTTCCACATTATACAAAATTTATGTTGTTTTAAAGTACTTCATATTTGTTTTTTTGCCTTTCAGAAGAGAGTGTTCTAGATAGGATGACACAAACTAATTGACTTTTAGATCACATGTTCATTATTTCAAATGATTGCACAGGTTTAAAAAGTGTCTGCATGGTCTGATTGCAGCATATTTCCTTTCAGGCGCAGTGAAATTTTGCTTTTGTTAAAAGCATGTACACACACAGATAGAAAATATACTAACACCTGCAACTTCAATACCTTTGAAAAATAATCAAGCTCTTAAGTTTCTCTTTTGTTTAGCATGAAAATAGCTCACTAATTTATAAAAAAAAACATTTTAGTACCTGCTTCTACAGGTAAGTACAACATTTTATCCTTTCACCATTCATTTCTGCTGTCATACCAACTTCTTTTACTCAGCTTTTACTGACACACAATGGTCTCTGCTAATCCTTTGTGATGGCTATGAGTGAGCTGCTGCTTATTGATTTGCTTCCAGCTCTCAGATATCTTACACATCCTCCAGCTGCAGGAATTGATACCAAAATCTCTGAAAATGCAAAAGAAAACTGTTATGCAGCCTTACAAAGACCACAAGCCTTCCTTGTTTTCCCTCTCCTGACGCCAGACTTCTCAAAGGATTCTCAAAGTTTCAGAAAAACATGGACTGAAGTCCAATACTTTTTAGCCACGAGCATCTTTGAATGTCCACTGCCTATAAAACAGTCTTTGTTAGAAAACATATTTCTTTAGAAAGGTGGTTATAATCCCCAGAATGTCATTAGAGTTGATCTCAACAGCATGAAACACATCCTTCTAAGCATATAATACTTTTTCAAATTTCTACAGCAAATTCTGAAAAATGGTGTTTTTCTTCACTCAGGTGTAAGCTGTTGAACAAATCAGACCCTGAACTACCCAGAAATATAGTTCTCTTTTTGTTCCCATCCTTCCCTGCCCTCATCTGCTTTCAGGGAGAGATCACATTTTCCCTTGGACCTCCTGAGTGTTCTGCTGCATCTCTGGGGTCTTCTGGATGCTTTCGTGTTCTTGTTCATGGGACTTTTTCTGTTCCTTTTATTTTCTTCCTACTCTTCTCCATACTACTACTTTTATTATTTCATATAGAAAATGTAAAGATATTTCATTTCCAAGAATGAAATATTCTCTGGGGCTCGGAAGTCAGGGGTCTGCGCTGGTATTAATACCTCTAACAAACCTTTTTGTTTGCTACATTATTCTGAGTTAAACTAAAAACTAGAAGAAAAAGCATATAAACAAAAGAGAGTGGCACATGCCTAATTCTGCTAGAAGTAGCTCTCAATACATGAGCATCCTAGGGAGAAGGTTTCATGTTGACACCAGGCCATGAAAAGCGGCTCACCTTTCCTCAGACCTTGCCGCGTGCCAGCTTCCAGTAGTTACCCATCTGGCGGCATCATCTCCCATGTCTCCTAATCCAAACTGCCAGTCCACCAGCTCCCTTCTGGTTGGCCTCAGTGTGCCCACATTTCTCTCTCCTCTTTCTTTGTGAAACCACTCTTCTGCTGAGCTGCTATCCAATACCCATCCCCATCGCAACTGCACAGCTCTCTTTCCAGCCCAGTGCTTCTCATTCCTTGCTGACAAGACTTCCCTCCCAGTACTGCTGTGTTTTACACACCTATCACACAGGCTGCTACACATATATTTTATTTTATTTATTGTCTCTTTCATAGGAAAGTGTTGTCCAGGAGAAAAGACAGAATACAGGTTCTTGGCGATAAGTCTGTACACAGGATTAGTCCATTAGCACTGTAACATTAGTACTACATGTCTTGTATTAAACGTTGAGTGTCAGCTGTCCCTTGAACTCTTTCTTACTTCATTTGGAGTCTGTGGGGGAGTTGGAACTATATACAGCTTTTGGAGCTTTGCATTTTAATGATTTCTCACTCTTAATTCCGATGTTCTTGGAGACAACTGTAAAGAGAAAGGAACACACAACAGCTGAGAACATGTTAATTGCATCCAGCTAAGAAGCCAAAGTATCAAATATGCAAATAAAAATCCCAGTTTGTGCATTATCTTTTTCCAAAAGAAACTGGAAAATAGTATATTCCTTCAAGACTCACGATTATGCTATCGGGCATTCACCATAATCCCCCATTTCCCAGGATTCCCTTTTTGCCAAGGCTCTCCTGGTCCTCCCTAGCACAAGGGTCAGATGGAGGAAGCCTCCTCCAGGAGCAATGAAGTCAGACTGCCTGTTTGCAGCACCCTTGGGCTGCCTAAGGGTCATTTTGAAGAAGTCGAGGAACAGGCTGAAAGAAATGGGGAACCTGTTCCTCTTCCCAAGGTCATGGTAATTTTTGACTTTGAAAGAAAATTGAGCAGTTTTAATTGGCTATGGTGAGGATAAATAGTTGTGAGGGTTGCTCTGTGTGTTTTAGGGATATGAAATGTCTTATCCTCATGAAACGAGAAACGCATTTAAGGAGATCACAGATAGCTCATATTCATTCTGGTAAAGTGCTGCCAGTTATCAGGCACTGTTAAAAATGCAGCCTGGCATTGGAGGAGCATTTCTCGCAGGAGAATGAGCATTGATATCAGGGCATTTGCTGCAGTCACTTGCAACATCCCCTTGGTGGCACCTTGGCTGCAAGCACCAGTGCCCACAGCATGGCTGCAGTCTTCAGCGCAACAAATGGCAGAAGCATTTGCAGCCCAATGCAATGCCTTTCTGAGGCTGGCAGGAAAGCCCCTGCTCCAGCAGTCACATGCAGAACAGGGGATTCATTAGCAGCATGCAAAGGGAGCGGAGGACATCTGCAGGGATGCTGGCAGCTGGGGAAATGTGGCATGAGGTGTCCATTGGAACAAGAGTGTGCAAGAGTGTGAAGAAGGCAACAAATGGTGGAAGTCAAAGCAGCTTCACAAAAGCTGGGGCTGTAATTTTTTGCAAGCAACCCACGTCGACTTTCCAAATTCTAAAAAACATCAAAAATGAGCAGAGGATAGAAAGTAGATTTCTTCCAAGTATCATCAACTGGTTTTAATTCTTTTTTTAGGTCAATCTCATACTATTTTGATTTCTGACCTATGGTTTTTGAAATTGTGAGATCTGATGCCCTGAGGCTGTTGCTTGGTTTGCACCATGGTCCCAGGAAAGCACAGCTACACATGTGTTGGAGACAGAAAGCAGGACTTCAGCATCCAGTGTTCCAGGTTCAGAGATACAATTGTCATATGAGAGACAGAAAACCACTACTGGCTACCACAGCTTTTTACTTCATAATCTTTGCATGTCTCTATGGAAATATAATACTGAGTAGGCTTCATAGATGGGGAATAATTAGACCATTAATTAGTCTTCTTTGCAAGAAAGTTAGAATTACCAGAGAAGCCTAAGCATGTTTGGTCACCAGATCTGAAGAAACATGAACAGAAATGGTATCCTCTTCATCACCTTTGAAAAAAGCAGCCAATAGGAAGATGCTGAAGATAGCCCAGCATCTTGCCATTAGAGACAGATGGTTGGAAGAACCTGTATCCTGTTAACAACGTCATCATCTTCTGTGTAAGACAGCCAGTCCAGCTGGAACAGTTGCCTCCAATTAAAGTGTGATAGAGAAGCATCATCCCACAATTGGCAAATGCTTTGTGTAACCAGGTTCAGACAGGAGGTTATTACTATGATGAAAATATATGTATTTATATTTAGCCATTTGAAAATGACCTACACCTTCTCAATCTACAGTAAGTAAAACAGTACAAAAAGCCCTGGGACTGATGAGAAAAAAATAATAATAATTTGGGGTTTTACTGCGTATAACACAAAATAACATTTACATGCGTATCCATTTTGTTTAATTACATACAACCTAATCTGACACATTGTATCTATGGGCTTGATTTGAAAAGAAAAAGATGATTGTGATAACATGGTAAAAATGGACCCAAGTTACCTTAGCAAATAATTAACCATAGACTCTGTTATGAATACACTTACGAGGATAACTGGGTTACAAAACCTCTGCAATAAAAGTCAAAACACATATGCTGGAGTATAATTGAGACACCTGTACATTGTGTTAATGTCTTTTTGTGCTTTCAGATAAGTAATTTGTACTAACCGTTGTGTTATTATGTTGCTAGATCACCATGTTATGCTCTAAGCTTAAATGGACCTGGGGCAGAATGTCAGCAGAAACGACATTATGATAGCACGATTACTGTCCTTAAAACGCAATACTTCACAGCTCTGACAAATGAGCTGCCACTGTAAACAAAGTCAAGAGCTACATTGATTTAGCGTGATACATTTTGTTCTGTTGGGAAAAAAAAAATGGATTTCCATAAACCTTAAAGAAGGAAAAGATGCTGGGTTTATTTAAATCTCTAAAGACAGAGCTCCAGCCCATGAAATATACATTACAAAATTGTCTAATGTAGTACTTGGATGTACAACTGGGGAAAGGAGGCAGAGCCGTTGCATGCATTTCTCCAGGAAGAAGTTGTGCTAAAAAGCCTTTTGCAAAAGCCTTGCATTTTCTTCCAATAAATACTGTTTTGCAGTGCTAACTGCGAGGTTGTGCACATTTTAGTTAGTTGGTTAACACGAACCCTAGATGCTAATGACTATGCACAGCTAGATCTTAAAAACTGCTTGTCTTCTCCCTCTTCCCCCCCTCAGGGTGAATACACTGGTGAGACGGTGAAATACTGGTGATGATGAATTGTATTTCCTCATGAACAGTCAGAGTGAGGGAATATATTCTGAAACTTCTTCTTAATACCTATTGCACACAGAGTAGGAGATAGTGGGTACTGAGGAAAAGGAGCCACATAATACCTAAAATAAGAATAGTATGTACTGTTTCTAGCCAGCTGTTTCAGCTTTTGCCTCCAGCAATATCAACCTGCTCTCTACACTAGCATTAACCCAAGGCTTTTTCTTTCTTTGTTTATTTTTAGTTCAATATAATTGAAAAGTGGCGTGTATCTAATCAGATAACAAAAGAAATCTCAGTTTTTACAAGCACTGAAACAAATCCTTCTCCTATTCACATATAAGACCCTGCTAAGTGTCATGAAAAAGGGTTTCCTTAAGGCATTATAATCTGAGAAGGATAATTAAAAATCCTTCCTCATTTTTAATCCAGGTCATGAATATGACCTCAGGATGTGTTGTATACAACATGAAATGGTTGTATGTAGAGCGGGTGTCTTATTCCTCAGTAACTGGCCAAAGTCCAACAGCAGCACTCATCTCTAGGAGCGCTTGGCAGAGGGAAAGCACAGAAAGGAGATTGATTAAAGCCTGTAGAGCTGAGGTGGACCTGGCCAATTGGCCTCTGGCAGACTTTGCCTCCAAGCTCTCTCATTCATACCACACAGATTCACTGCAACGGCAGCTGTGATGGGCAACAGCAACTTATTAACTGTCCATGTAGGCAGCTGAGTCCCTTATATTTTCATCCTTACTACTGGATTCGTTTGTGATCAGGCAAACTGCAAAGATGATGTCTTTTGGATCAGAGCTCCATACACTGCAAGGCTTCATTGCTCTGGAGTCCACAGTAAGTTTTGGGCAAGCACCTGCGAAAGAGGTGGTGACATTTTCTGTGTGTCTAGGGAAAAGTGATCCCAGATGTGCTGACAGGACTGGCCAAAGGGGAGGGCTGCACTTGTCACCAAGCACATTCCTGCAGAGGACGCGTGGGAAATCCTCCCAGGGAACAGCAGCAAGGCGGAGGCCACTATAACTTCAGAAACCCACTGCAGATTTGCCTAGCAGAAGTTGCTGTCGTATAGCGCTGCTGTAAAATGGGATGAAACGGTTATCTAAAATCAATTTCAGATCAGTTCATTCAAAGAGTACAGATTTTCATTTCTGCCTATGATCATCTTTAACTCTTTTTGGTATAGACTACCTGCATTTTGGAAGCTGATTTCGACTAGAAGAAAAATTAGAAACTATTAAAGCAAAACGTGCTGGAACTTCTCTCTGAAATGCTCTAGAATGGCTGCATTTATCAAAGAAAGACCTTCTCCGGTTCCCACTTCCACTCTCAACAACCTGGCATTTTCAGTGGAGAGCATTTAATCATAAAACTCCTGACAGAGGAAGAGCCTTTTCAAATGGAGCGAACACCTGACAGTAAAAGGAGTTGATGAGTTAACAGGAGACCATTTGGGGGTCACTGCTGCAATTCTGCAACTGATGTGTGTTTGATTGCATTAAGTTGGAAAAACCAAGCAGATGCTAACACGCTTTTGCACAAATTTTTGCAAGCCTCCTTTGGAGAAGTAATGAAAACCTTGTGAGCTCGTGGAGTGGCATTGACAGTGCTGCAGAAAATAGGATGGAAATATGAATGCAGTAATCTTTCCTTTTAACATCCTCACTGTGCGCTTTCAAGGTTATAGGTGGAGAGAGCACATCTCTTGAGAAGCTGAACTGCCAGTAGACAGGTTTGGTTTCTTGGTTACCATTTAGCAATGTTAGTATTCAAATACGCTGGATGCTTCTCACAGGAGACCCTGAAGACCCCCAGAATGTTGTTGCAATTTCAGATATTTGTGTCCACTAGAATATGGCTTAAGATCACCAGTTTAAATACTGCCATATAGCGCATGTCATTGAACAGATGTCAGAACATAATCATCCACCTGAAACAGATGGCCACCTAAAAGAGAGGCTCCTATTTATTAGTTTCATGGATTTTTTTTTCCTTAATGTTTAATGAGCACAGTAGGAGAAAAAGTGGTAAAATTGAAAGCTCTGGGAGAATCAAGGCTTGCTGGTTATGGGAAGTTATCCGACTTGATTCCGTAATGAGGCTATTCTCTCCCAGAGGAACGCATTAGGATCACTTCTGTAAGACTAGGCTGATGAATAAGCAGATGGTTTTGTTTTGCACTTGGCTTTGAATTAATCTCTTGTACAGTGCAGAGAGCTGTCAAAGTTTCCACAGTTAAGAGCTACTTCCAGCATAGCTTAGGCAAAGGCAGTCTTACATAGCTAGAGCAAAAGTGTGACTCTACGATGCTTACCGCACGCCACAATGTCAGTGCCCACTGTGCCCTGTATGACACCCCCCAAATGCCTCAGGATACCTGCACCTGTGACCGACAACATCCTTTCTCAGCCCACTTTGAAACCGCCTTTTCATTTCTTAGTTTAAGTTCCGGCTGTGTTTCTTCACTTTCTCTGTTCAAAACAAGCACAACATCTGCTGGGAGTTTTTCTGCTTATGGAGTAATACACTTCTTGCGTGGAAGGCCCAAATTTCTTTCCAGGCAAGAGTAAATTATTCACCCTGTACACCCAGAAAGCACAATATTTTGCACCTGAAGAGGGAACACTTAGCTAAGAGTAAAACTTCATGGAAATAGTTGTGAATAAGAGAATAGAGAAAAAAGATACAGTGTTTCGTTACACTTTTTTTTGTTTGTTTAACAATGTGAAGCAGAGTATCTGGATTTACTTACACAGTAAGTACAGGAAATTAAGATTTCATGGTGAAAATGAAGACAATATTCTATATACACGTCAGACCAAATGGCGTGGAAGCCACAAATCTAATAATAATTAGTATTTTACAGACTCTGAATAGTAAAATCATCAGCTAGTTTTATGTGTTGCCCAAATGCCAGAAAAACCCAGAGTGTTTGATGTTAGTGACCAGGCTTGCAGAAGCTATCCTGTTGTTCACACTGTGAGGAACAACTACAGTATGATTGCAAGGGTATCCTAAGAGCATATCCAATGATGCTAGGGAACCTCAGCTGAATCTGCTGCCTTACAACGTTAAGCAATCAGAGGCAGCTCTGTTGTCATCATTAGCAAAGGAGAGCCCATGTCCGAACACGCTGTTGAAAACCTGAGATTCTCACCTATTTGCAAAGGGAGTGATCATGTAACACGGAGAAAGTCGTCAGTCACTCACCACATAATCCATTACACAGAACATCTGCTCTTAGTTTTCTTTATGATTATTTTTTATGATTTTTTTTACACCTACTGTAGCAAAGTTCACATTTTTCCACTCCAGAAGAATGCTCAGAACTTGCATATTAAACTTCACCTCAAAAACAGGGAAAGGAAATGGAAGCGCTACTAATTGTTAAGGCTTCCATTCACCAGATTTTCCCTTTCATTCATTTCAATAATGAAGAGCTTTTAGAATGAAGAAATGTAACTTTACTGTAGTATCAAAGTTGTAAAACTGACACATTTTCTTTGGTCCAAAAGCTAGAGTCTTCAAAGCTGCATGCTCCAGGGATGACAGGTACCTTCTGAGGAGTTCTCCAGTTTTCTCCCAAAATTGGATATATGTTCCCCTGAAAAAGGGAACCTAAAATCAAGGTGCCCTTCAGGTACTCACTGCCTCTCCTAGTGCCGCTTTCTCCTACCCTGTGAGCACTGTACCTCACTGGTGGGAGCAGAGAGGCAGCGGTAGGAGCAGTAATGAAGTGCTGGCAGTCAAGGTATCTCATTAACTTACTTTTCCCTAGAAACGAAGGGTGTCTCACACTGCTATATGGCATGCCCTGAAAGGCATGGCAGAGACAATTGAACATGAACACTTGATCACTCAGGGGCTTAAATTTTTTTTAAGTTAGGACCATTACACTGAGTTTAACATGCACTCTGCACCGATCCAGAATCATCTCATGAGCACCTGCAGCTGCCTCTGATGGTGGTAGGGAGAATGTTCCGGTCAAATTCTGGCAAGCCTCTCGAACCACTCTCCCTTACTCAACACAGCAGGTTTCAGCAAGAATTACTTTTCCAGGAGAGATTAATGGGCTCAGGTGATGAAAAGATAAGGGTATACTTTCCTCAGATGGAATTAAATCTGGAGGAAATAAGGTTCTACAGAGAGTGGAGAAATCACAGGTGCCCTGATGATAGGAGCAAAAGAAGAAAACACAATAAAATCTGAGACCATTTATCAGTTGATAGTGAAGAGATGCAACTTACAGAAGAGAGAGACAAATTCTTTTCTCCTCTATGCAGAAAGAGACAACCATAGAAAAATCCTCCAGTGAGGGATTCCATGGAGACAGTAAGCCCAGACCGAAAAATTAGTTTCTGATGTGCTCAGTCCCACCGCTGCGATGCCTAATAATACGGACATTTGACAACACAGTCTTTTCTGATCTCAAGACTGTGTGTATGAGCACTGGGAAAAGTACCTATTCCTCTTTCTTTTCTGCTGGAGTTTATGGCAGAATAAAGTGTAGTATTTGCTCATGGAATACCTTTTGCTCCCCCTACTTAAAACTTTACGCCACAGCATCATTACATGCACAAAAAGAATAAACGCTTTATGATACACTCACTGAGTAGGAACGCTGTGAGAAGCACCTAGTTGCTCTCTCAGTGCACACCGTTTAAATACACATAGTGTATTTGAGAATTAACATGTCAGACTGGGCGCCTCGTTTGTGGCATCCCCTGTGGATATCCTCAGCCATGCCTGCACCAATTGCAGTGCCTGTCCCCGAGCCTCCAGTTTATTTACTTCATTTGACTCATTTTCTCTATCTGCATATAGGGCTTTTTGAGGTAGCTATCAACCTAGCAGCCTTTTGCCAACTGTTGCTGGATAGAGGGACAGGACTTTTCAGCATTTTGCCAATTTCTAGCCGAGCAGTTGAAATTAATCAAACTATTGTGGACCTACTCTTGTTCTCGCCATCAAAGGAAACAACCTGCCTTTGGCTTGAGTGGGAATGTGATGAGATCAATAACTGAGCCCAGTCTGGAGCAGGATTTTTCTTTTGGGGGAAGCAGAGAGCTGCACAGTGCTAGAAGCATTCCCCAAGATCACCAGAAGTGCTCCAGAGGGACAGGAGGGAGGAGCAGCATTTTCTGGAGCTTGTCTGTTCTCTCACATAATGTGTCAAGAAGAGTTATCCACCCACAGCCACGCCGACTTTTGATAATGAAATGATTTAATTCACAAGGTATTCGATACAGGCCCTGCAACAACAACAAAATGGCATGCATTCGAGATATGTAAATTAAATTACTTGGTTTGGCACACAGAATTTCAGTCATTAGAGGGAGAGATAATGACTTGCAATATGTTTTTGAGAAGAAACACACAATGATAATCTTATTTACTTTACACTTTAATTTCCTAACGTGCACATGTGCATGGAGGACTTGTTTGTGCAAATGTCACTTATCAAAGAAATGTCAGACTACTGTTAATTTAATATTGCTGCCCCTTAGGCTTGAGCAGATGGCTGAAGTTCAGGAACTAGCAGGGTTGCCTGCATTAAGAAGAGAAATCCATGATGTGCACAAGGTAGACTCTTGCTGTAATATTGATTACATACACACAGAGACCCACAAACACATCACATATGGAAAATAGGGAGAATACAAAAAGTGGGTTGTTCAAGAATTTTTCTGTTCACATGATTATTTTCTTTCCAGAAGAAAACAATCCATTTGCAATCACTTTGAGCTAATTCACATTGTCTGACTGACCTGAAACATTTTTTTAAAAGTCATGTAACACTGTATATTGCCTTTCTCCATTGTGGTGCACTGTCTCATGGGAGCTGCACTTCCAGAGCTCTGCTTCATAAAAGAGCTGTAATGACAGATAATAGCCTTTCTCTGATGGAGCAGCGTGGTACCTCCTAGGAGCAATGCATTGGAGTTGCAAAGGGATTATCCCACCTCCAGAGCTCCGGTGCCCAAAGAATCATAGAATCATTAAAGTTGGAAGAGACCTCAAGGATCATCCAGTCCAACCGTCCCCACACCACCTATTACCCACTAAACCATGTCCCTAAGTACCACATCCAACCTTTCTTTAAACACCCCCAGAGATGGTGACTCACCTCCCTGAGGACCAGTTCCCGCACCCAGGGATGCACCCTCCTCAACAGGGAAGCACCGCCGTTGTGGGATGACCTGAAGGACTGTTTCCAGCCAGTTCAGTGTCAGACACTTCAGCTTGGCAATGTTATGTCTTAATCAAAAAGTCCAACATGAAACACTTTTGCCATGTTTCTTTAAAATATTTTTCAGAAAAATGTCTCCCCTGAAGTATGTCAGTGTGTAGTACTTTTGTCCCAGCAGACGATCAAAGTAAGTGCACCAATATAGGAATTCCCCCAGGAACAAAATACCTCCTTTTTCTCTGCTAGAAGGAAAAGTGTATATAAATTTTTTGTTCTCCCTGACCCCTAAACAGAAACTGTTATTTTCATTTTGAAATGGGTCCCTCTGGGGAGCACCACTCCCAGGGGGCACTGCAGAAAGCGATGCGACTGCTCCCTCGCTTGAGCGGCCAAGTCCCTGAGACCGGGCTGCCTTTGTCAAAGGCAATAGCTGTGGTTTTCTTCTAAGCCGTGGCTGGGGCAGGAGCCCTCCTCCCTGCCTCAAGGCACCGCACGGGGGTTAGAGCAGCCGCTCAGCAAGCTGAGGGTCAGCTCATCCCTCTGCTCGGGGCTGCTGCGAAAGGGTTGGTTGCTGCTATTTTGAAGCCAGGTGACATTTTGAAGCTAGGTGGCATTTGGGCCCTTTTGTAGGTCTAACATTAGAGTTTCCTCACACGTACAGAAACCGCAAATCGCCTTGCCCTCCCCCGGATTTGTTCTCACACCGCCTGCACTGTTATTTAGGACAAAGTAAGAATACATCATTTTTTTCCATCTCGTGAAGGCCAGTCACAATATTGTGCTGAGAGCAGCAGAAAATGCCCTTCAGAATAACAACATAAAATCTTATTAACGGCTTCTAAAATGTTCTGGTGCAGCCTACCCTGGTTTCCTTTTTTGTGACTGCCATAAACATCTGCCCAGTTCCATAGCAGAGCAATGACAGAAACTGAGCCATTGCCTCAGAGAGTTATAAAATCTGTCTTGTTTAGATTCAGAATCAGGCTTTAAAATTTCTTTTAGTGATACAATTTGTGGCATTTCCTTACAACTTATTGGTCACGTGTGAAAGCGTCACGTGTACCCCCTGATCAACAAAGTGCTGAAACATTGCAGAAGGAATGGAGGTGCAGGGGACGGACTGACACACACAGAACGTGCCCCAGCAGCCTGCCCTTCCAGCAGAAGGTTTCCTCCTTGCAGTTATCAGCGAGGCAAAAACCACAGCCTTAGGAGCACACAGATTTGCCAGCAGCTCCCATCAAGGGCTATACTTCGACAAATGGCCTCAGCAGAAATGTGTCCTTATTTGGTGTATGCGATGTACATACAAGTTGGGTCATTTTTTTAATTGCAAATTGAGATGTAACATTGACGACTTTGCTGGAGCGTTTCTGGAGTTACCCTGCAAATGCAGACACTGGTCCGTTGCTGTGTGTTTGTACACCTCCCCTGCCCCAGGGTGGTCCCAGTGGTGCTCTGGTACTCTGTAGCTGATCGGACCGACAGGACAAGAACAGCCCAAGTCTGTAGGATTAGAAACTCGTGTCGTCCAAGAAACACATGAGAAGAACAGACTGTTTGTTCACTTCAGTCTCTTCCTTAAAGCTGTGCTCCAGAATGCGGAGGCTGGAAAATTGCCGAAGGTAAAAGAAATCTGCGTCATCTGACAGCTGATGAACTCCCTGTTCGGAGACACAGGGCCAAAATCTGCACGAACTTACGTTGCAGAGCAAGTGGAGATAAATCCATGGGTGGCAGAGATCAGCTAGAGAAAGAGTAGTGGAGGCTGTTTTGCTTCACTTTTGTCTGTAAGTGCCATGATAAAGAACAGAGGATTAGCAAGTAGCCACATGCATCTCCTTCAGGCCCCTTAGGACTGAAGTCCGGCCTCAGGTGCCAGCACATGCTGTTCCCAGGCCCTTCTGCCCAATCTTCACAAGTGGGTTCACCAAGACAGTCCTGCAGCACTGCATTGTGTCTCCACTCTTCTCTGTCAGTGACATAAGCTCACTTGAGGGTTCAGGCCAGTTTGGATGCTACAGGCTGAGGTCCAAAAATCTGTGCAACTACGTCTGCTTATTTCCCTGCAGACCCTTTAGCTGTTGCTGCCACATTTTGCACAGTTTGGACATAGGTATGGTAGAGGGTCCTCAGCCTCTGGTTACAGACAAATGGCCACAGTCGCAGATGGCACCTACCACCAAGCATTGATGGACCGAATTGCATGTGTCATACCATACAGACTTAATGGACCAAGGTGTACTCCACCTTAGGTGTACTACTCTGGCGATCACTTTATACAGCCCTAAATATCAGCTTTGCCTCGTGTTTTCCTTCTTCCATTTCAGTTTCAGTCGCTTCTTCTCATTCTTCCATTCAAGTATGGGTTTCAAGAAATAATATTTCAGCATAATCTTTGTCTCCTTCTCACCTGTACAAGCCACTAGGGCTGATCCTAGTCTTGCTGCTCAGGCTTGCATCTTTTGGGGTCCTTTTGCAAATTTAAAAAAAAACCCCTTTGAATTAAAACTCTAAAAATAAAGTTTAAATCAGATAAAGAATGTAATGTATCCTGATCCTCTCTTCTTTAATACTAGCGTGTTGCATATTGTGTAGCATGAAGTCAGCAAAACACTAATTTAACAAACCTCTGGAAGGGAATTATTCCTGTATGCTAATTAGTAATGAAGATTAATGGAAAAACAACAGCATAACCCAAAAACTTGTAGGAACTGAACTTTGTTCCAGTTTTTCTGTAATTCAGTCATCTGTTCTACTTTCTGTAGATGTAGCCCTGTTTTAGTTGATGAAACTATCCTTGGGCTTCGGATTAAACACACACATTAAAGCCAGAAACTGAATCACTGGCATCAAAAATAGCTGTTTATATCACACTATCAATGAAGACAGGCTGGATTCGAAGCTTTTTTAGTATGTTTGTTTGAATTTGTTTGTTTTGTCTGACCTTAAAGCAAAATTATTGACAATTCTTTTTGGAAGAAATAAAAAAATCAGCACCAATTCAATATATTTAGCACTATCTATCAGATTGGAGAACTACTTCCTTTAACTACTGTAGGAGGAGAAAACACATGCTTCAGCCCACACTTCTCACACAGTTAATAACTTAGGCTTTTTGCATAGGCAAAATGATCTGTAGTCAACGGAAAAACAATGTTATATGATTAATAAAATTATTGAAGTAGAGATTTGCCTCCTCATGATAGGTCACCACTGAGCCTTCTGAGAGGAGGATAAGAAGAAGTCGTGAAGAAATGTCCTTTATTCCTCCAGATAAGTCCACAACTGGACTGTTGATGTCTGAGAGAAGGATGCGCTCCCACCTCTGCCTGCCCTGCCTACAGAGGGGTCTCCTAACTCCCTTTCAGTAGCTAGAGACAAGAACCTAATGGAGAGAAAGCAATTTATAACCTTTTCTCTAAGTGGATTTAAAACCACTGCCTTTTGAGAGGTCTCAAAATTTTCATGTTCTTGGGTTGATATCTTTGGCCAGGAATGGGAAGAAAATAGGTCTTCCCTGCCTTGGGCAGCATATCAGAGAAAGCAGAGCAGAGTTATTTCCCTTTTTAAATGAATTTTCTGTTCGATTTTCAAGAGCAAATAATTGACTTAGATAAATATTTCTGTTAAAAACCTCTCAATGCTTAATAAATACTTAACCAAAGAACAGAATATTTGCAGTAAGTAACTGTTGAAAAATAAAAAAAAATTCATTCAGTGTTCTGAATGCTTCTACTTTATGAGATTTCATAGAAACATAGAATCCCTAAGACTGGAAAGGACCTCTGAGATCAAGTCTGACCATCAACCTAACACCACCATGCCTGCTAGACCATGCCCTGGAGGGCCACGTCTACAAGGTTTTTGTATGTCTCCAGGGACGGCAGTTCAACCACCTCTCTGGGCAGTCCATTCCAACACCTCACCACTCTTTCCGTGAAGAAGTTTTTCCTAATATCCAACCTAAACCTCCCCTGACACAACTTGAGGCCATTCCCTCTTGTCCTGGTTTCAAACCAGAATGTTTGTTTTTACATTTTCCAAGATTCTCTTAAAATTCGTAATACTTTCTAGCTGGTTGCAAACATTTTTAAAAATCTTTTGTTTACTGGAAGACTTCTTCTCTGGGAAATGCAGCTCAATACTAGGTTTTCGTTAAATGTTTCAGTTAAAATTTTGACAAGGAAAAAACAGGAAAAAATTAAGCTTTAAAAAAAGCTCACCAGATAATAATTTCTGTAAACAAAGCATTTTTCGAAATGACTGCTTTTAACAGTAGCAGTATCAGGAGACTTTTGACCTTGTCTATTTACAATCAAATTTAAAATTCATCTGAAACAGAATTAGCCAAATGACATTAGCTTGAAAAACATAAATCAGAAAGCTATGTGAAATTAACTAAAACTGATTTTCATTTTAAGACTCAACTGCAAATAATTGTGTTATTTACTGTTTAAATAGCCCAAGAAGTCAGGAAAGTTTTTCACAGTAATTGTACTATTTTCTCCATTTTTTCCCTTTTGCACAAAGAAAAACAACAGATTTTTAAATCACTGGCAGCAATAGCAGTGTTGTCATCAAATCAGTCAAGATATGAAGAGACCATGTTGTGTTTTGTAGATGCACCGTCTCTCTCTCAAACTCCCCGCCGTGCAGACCTGGTGTGGAGGCTGGGTCAAGAAAATATGAGCAAGAGAGTGCTGAGTGTCTTTATGCCTATACACAGAAGCTCACCGCAGAATTGAACTCCAGCTATTTGAGGGATAAAAAGGGACACTTGTATCTAATATTGGCTGGTGGTCCATCCCCATGAAGACATTTTTGCCATGACAAGCGGTTGCCTATCTGACCATGGCAGGTCTCATTGAGAGGGCTTTAAACTAGGTATGAAGGGGGACAGAGATGAAAGGAGGGCTGTTAGAGATGAGCCTGGGGGAACGGTGCCAGGCTTGGGGGCGAGGGCAACAGCCCAGCTGAAGTGCATCTACACTAATGCACGCAGCATGGGCAATAAACAGGAGGAGCTGGAAGCTGAGTGCACCAGGCAAACTACGACTTAGTTGCCATTGCTGAAACGTGGTGGGAACACTCCCATGATTGGAGTGCTGCCATAGACGGCTATAAGCACTTCAGGAGGGACAGGCAGCATAGGAGGAGTGGTGGCATGACTCTCTACATGAGAGAGTATTTTGAGGTGGTAGAGCTTGGGGCTGGGAATGACAAAGTGGAGACCCTGTGGGTAAGGGTCACGGGGAAGGCCGACAGGGTGGACATTCTGGTGGGGGTCTGTTACGGACCGCCGAACCAGGATGAAGAGACAGATGAAGTATTCTACAAGCAGCTGGCAGAAGCTGCATGATCGTCAGTGCTTATTACAACCCCAGGCAG
>VWZZ01003654.1:39395-67371 GCA_013399095.1 Psophia crepitans | reverse complement strand
CTGTGTCCAGTTTTGGGCCCCTCACCACAAGAAAGACATCGAGGCCCTGGAGCGTGTCCAGAGAAGGGCAACGAAACTGGTGAAGGGGCTGGAGCACAGGTCTTATGAGGAGCGGCTGAGGGAACTGGGCTTGTTTAGTCTGGAGAAGAGGAGGCTCAGGGCAGACCTTATTGCCCTCTACAACTACCTGAAAGGAAATTGTGGCGAGCTGGGAGTCGGCCTCTTCTCGCAGATAACTAGTGACAGGACAAGGGGAAATGGCTGCAAGTTGCGCCAGGGAAGGTTCAGGTTGGAGATGAGGAGAAATTTCTTCTCTGAAAGGGTGGTCGGGCATTGGAATGGGTTGCCCAGGGAGGTGGTGGAGTCACCGTCCCTGGGGGTGTTTAAAGAAAGGTTGGATGTGGCACTTAGGGACATGGTTTAGTGGGTAATAGGTGGTGGGGGGATGGTTGGACTGGATGATCCTTGAGGTCACTTCCAACCTTAATGATTCCATGATTCTATGTAAGTCATCTAGTAGGAGACCACAGATCTCTCTCAGCTCTGAATTTATTCAATTTCTGTATCAAAATGAATAAATCCCACACTGATGCAATCTGCAGCAGTAGCACATTTTCCCTGGGGTTCAGCATGGTAAGAGCAGAGAGTGATGCTGTTTACTCCATGAAGGTACAGGTCACCTGAGATAAGGGCTTCTGTTCCCCAGCATGCTGATACCCAGCATAGGGACAGGTGCTCTCACAGCTTCCAGCAGCAATGCTACCCGTCTGAAGTTTGCTGCCTGGATTTATCCTGTAAGCAGAACAGAGCTGTTTTCTGGGAACAAGGCAGCACTTTCTAAACTAAAAGCAGGAAAAAGAAAGTTGTCTGCATGTCTTTTGCATGGGAGAGCAGACCCGCCACCACCACCTCCTGCACTTAATTTGGTGCCAGGTTGGGAAGCCTGCCAGCCTGCACGCCTGGAGTGGCGGATAGGATGTGTCATGCGACCCTGTCCAACTTGTATCTGCTTTGCTTCGGCATCTGTTCTGTTTTATCTTAATTGAAGTCAAGTCTCCTTGCTATCCTTCGCAGGCAGGTTTAGCTCTGTCTGTACTTGCCTTTTAAAGACAGAGATCTGATATTCTTTTATGAATACATATTTATTTACTCATTTGAAAGATTTATTTTAAAATTGCAGCTTCTTTCCTGCTAACAGAAGATGAGTTATTTGCCCAGTGGGAGCAGGTTCTTGTAATTCAGGCAGAACATAAATGGAGAAATGTTTGTGAAAATGACCCTTAGGTTGCATCACTTGGCATAATTGTGTTTCAGCTTCTTTTTCCCCTCTGAGTAACCAAGTTAATGTCCTGATTTTGCCCCAATAAGGAGTTTCCTGTCCAGGCATAGTATCAAGGTCCAGGTATGCTGTTATGTTTCAATCATTTGCTGAATTGGTAGGTCAGTGTCTTAAGTTTGGATTTGCTTTTTCTGGGTCAAAAAACCCCCATGTTGCTCAAAGTACTTTTTGTACCCTGAAGGACATCTGGGTTAAAATCTGTGACAGGCAAAGCAAGAGCATGGCTAAATAGCCACAGACAGAGACGGTAAGGCTTTGAATGGTGGTCTGAAAACTAACTCGGGCTGTGTCCCAAGCTGTATGCATTGCTGCTGCTCGTAGCTGCAAGAGAACACGGGAAGTGAAAACCTGACCTTAAGGTGAAAGAAATGGAGCCTTTGAGCAAAAGATGCGGTGTGATATCTACAAAAAAAGAGCCTATGGGCTCCTGTTAAAGCGCGACTGTTTTAAAGGACAGTTACATTTATTCCCTAAGGCTTTCTGCGTGTCACTCCCTCCGCGACTGTCTTGAGGTTGTGTTTAGTTCAAAAGATTTATCTCGTGATTAAATGAATCTCATCTGCTGTCACTCCTAATGCAAACAACTCTTTTTATTTTTCCTCATACAGGCAAATTGTAACTCGGGCAGAATGTCCTTTTCTTTCATCTTACAACCTATGTTAACAAAAGATTACTTTCTGGGAGCTTTTTTTTGGTTGAAAAATAAAAGAACAGATTAAACCCCACATAAATGTTATGACTCATGGAAAACAAACAAAAGTATCTCTTTATGGACTGTCATTTCAGGTCTCAGGTTTCAAAAGCTATCGCTAATTTTTATTAAACCTGCAAGCATGACAACAGTCATGCTTGGGTTAGAATAGTAAAAATGTAAACAGGAAAGTTTATTTTGCAAGTACTGTAGCATAAGGCATTATGCTAGGGAACTGCCTAATGTCTTTGCTAATAAAAATACTTGGCTCCCAGGAAGGATTCTTTGTACTCTGTAACCTGCAACATAATTTAATGCATTATAGACACGTTTTTATGTCTTTATCACAGGCACTGAATTAGTAGAGTTAAAATAGACTGATTCAGAAATTTGTTTCCTTTTTTTTTTCTGCTGACTTTTCCTCTTTTCACACTTTATGATCTCTTTGTTGTAATACCATAGAATCACAGATCACCCGTGAACCTATCACCAAGATGTTTGAAATCTAAGATATCAAGCCTTTATCTCATTCTCTCTGCCACATAATATCAAACGGTGCCCAGACTGCCCTCTTTAATTGCAAATATATGGGAAAGAAATATTGACAAGTGGAAATACATTGGAAAGAAATACTGACAATAGAGGTATAAATAGAGAAAAAAAAAGTTACAGACTTCAAAGAGTTTTCCTATAATTTTTTTTTTGGCAGGTATATATGACAGTCTTTCAATTCCATCAATTTAAGAGATCCCAGCAGAGCAACTGACTGCAGCATGAGCTTAACTGCCAACAAGCCTCTGGACACCTACCTGCGCAGAGAGGTTAAAATTCAGTGTCTGCATTCAGCCCCCAAAGACAGGTGAGATGAATCCAGCCCCTAAAAATCAGGTGGGTTGGGTTTTTTTTCGTTTTGTGACCTCATTAGATAATAATATCAAGGTGAAATGTGTTTCTTCCATCTTTTTCTACACTAACAGCATTACTTAGAACACACAGAGTGAGTTTGTTCATGTTTCTCTGTATCTAGAGTACTATACATCTCAGAAGAAGGAGGTATCTTCCTCATATGTTTGAAACATGTAGTTTGTATTTATTCCAAGTTCCTGTTCTGACTCTTTCTGGCAATGAAGAACTGGAGGTAATACCACAAACTCCAATCTACATATTGCTATGTATGAATGCTTGGACATGATGTGAATGTGGTATGTAGCAGGTTATTAAATGCCAAGTCAGAGCTGTGTCTTCTAACTTCTGCCTCTGAATGTTAGGTATGGTTTGCAGCAGTCCTCAGTTCCCACCCAGTGTTCATCCCTATTGAAAACTGGTGTCTAAGACAAATGAACAGATTCTTGCCACCAGAAATCTCTGTCTCTAACCTTTGACTCTAGTGGCAGTCTAGATACTAGACTGGACTAGATATTTCACTTCTAAGTAAATGAGGTCTACCCTGCAGTAGGTATCTTCAGCTGTGACCACTAAGAAGAGCCAACGCAGGATTGAAGTTGTGCAGAACTCCAGCTGCGCTGCTGTTGCAGATGATTACCCTCAGAAGACGTGTTTGGCTTGAGAGGAACAATGACTTTATGTGTCATTAAAATCAAATGCTGCCCAGTTCTGCTATCAATATTATACAGCAAAGCAAAGTATAAATAACCTTTCACATGGGTTTGAATGCCTTGCACGTTCTTTACACTCGATATAACGTCAGCAAGAATTTGTCCATTAGTGCACAGTGAGACAATCTGACTTTTACATCTACAGAATTGCAGGACAGCTGACACAAACTGGTTGGATTTCATTATAAAAAAAGTAAGCTAAAGCCTTCTAGAGAAATCCTGAACTTTACACTTAAGAAGAACTATGCTTTGAGTACTGAAGTTCTACATTTGAGGTTGCCTGCAAGACAAATTTGCAGTTCTAATTAAGGCTCCTGAAAGTCAGAGTATTACTAAATAATCATATTAGCACAAAGAAAGTTGGCTCCAGATGGTTTTTAAAGAAATTGGCAAATTAGTAGAGAAGAGAGAGATTACTCCTGATGCAAAGAAACAAACCATGCTGTACATCTGTAACTTTAAAGTAGCAGGGGAAAAAAAATGAAGGGAAGACATATCAAAAGATAAAAATAATTGTTTGAGAAAAGCAAGACCCATTACTGTATCAAAGTTCACCACTGGTTGACATTCTAATCAAAAAACATGCCTTAACTTACACACTTTCATAAATTAACAAGTGTAGGCTTTTTTTAAATACAGTTAAGAATATAGGATAAAAATCTTTTAATCAATCCTGTGCAATAATTGTCCCAACATTTGATGTAAATACAAATTGTAGTGTCTTTCAAGTACTATGTCATACTCTGCTTCACCAATATCAGAATACTGCATCTCTATGTGACAAAGAATAATGCTAAAATAGGAGAAAAAAATTTTTTACAGAATTTACAGTTCTGTAAAACTGTCAATTAAATTTTGAAATTGTGACATGAAAATATCCTTTAAAATTGTCCAGAAATTCAACTTGAATATTTCAACTTTCAGGATGAAAATCACATTTGAAAATTTCAAGTTTTCTTGCGAAAAAAGGAGTGGCTTTGATCAGCCCGAGATGAATAATCGAAATATATTTTGGAAACTTCTTTTTTTGGTTTACTAGGGCACAGCTTCTAATTATTCAAATATCTTACAGAAACAAATTCATATCAATGATCAAACAATGTTTTTACTTTGACTTTTTAGAATTCACTATCAGCAAGAATAAATGCTGCTTAAATCATTTCTGTTCTCTAGCTGGGCAACGGCACTTGTACTTGGTAGAGGAGAACTCTCTGTTTTGGGAGAGAGCGGGATGATGGGAGATGAAAGAGGGAGACAACTCCCCAGGGCTGTTTGTCCCCAGTTTTGTCCTTTTCCTCTTCTTCTGGCCAAAGTGACTCAACTCAGCCCAGAAGTTTCCCAACCTCAGGCTAGCTGGGAATTCAAAATTCAGACAGATCAACATGACAAATAGCATGGGTAAAATGGACAGGAGTAATTTATTTGCTGTTTTTCCTAACGAAAGAGCACAGGCACGTCCACCAAACTGATCTATCAGCAGGTTTCAACAAAAGGAGTACTTCTTTCACATGCTGTGTAATTATACCCTTGTCATAACTGGAAAAGTGAAAAATACAAATGAGTTCTTAAAAGAAAAACCCTCCTGAAACATTATTTCACACAATCTATACCCTGTTAGCTCATGAAGTCCCTAGGATTCATATTGCTTAAAGAAAATCCTGGTGGAAATTGCTAGTACATCCACCTTGCTCTGGTATCTTCCCCCAAGGATTTCACTGTTGCCTGCTGCTGGAGACATGGTACTAGGCAAAATGACCCAGCAGAGCACCTCTTGTGCTCTTAAGCTGATGTGCTTCTCAACAGCAAAGAGAATAAGAAATTCTCTCATCATTATTAATACACATAAGCAAATCTGGGTTTTTTTCCACTGTACAATCCCCCTCCCAAGGACTATGCAACTCCAGTCCCCAGCAGTGCAGGCTCAGCAAGGCTCAGGGCTCTGCCTTGTTTTGTGTAAACATTTAATGAGCTTGTTCAGCGTAACACAGGGCAGAATGGGACTCACAGGTCTTCTTCCCTGCAGAATGGTAAAATTTACAGATTAGAGACATAGCACTGCTCTTCTAACACTTAAATCACCAGGAAACTCTGCTATTCTAAGTGGTGAAGTTAAATTTAAGGAATATTGGAAGGACTGTGCCTGTGATTTCTGGTGCCTCCATGAGCCCAAGTGTGCTGCAGCTGGCTGGGTGAGCACCATGCGCTCTCAGTCAGGTAAATGCCTGAAGTACTGGATAATTGTCAGTCCCCATGCAAAGGAGGAATGAGGTCAAACTCCTGAAGAGCTAATGGAAGGGAAGGTAATCACAAATTTCCTGCTCCGTTGTATCTGAGGGTCTGAGAGTATAAAGGTTACTGAAAGAGGCTCCTGCACTGCAGGGTGAAGAAAGGAGCCAGAAGCCCAGGAGACTGATGAGATGAGGGGAATCACCAAAGCCTGGTTGTCTTCTGATGAGATGTAGAAGTAATGTGGATGGATAAAGCAGAGACAGCTGGGACTGAAATGGGAGGGGAGCAGGATAAAAAAGAAAGAAAAACATTCAAGGTTGGGGAGAACTTAATTCCTTGATTTCAGTGCTTGCAGCTGGGCAAGCCTGTCTGATCTTCTCCAGTACCTTCCAGCAATACTGATAATAGGACAGTACTTAATGTGTGCCCTGGTTTTGGCTGGGATTGAGTTAATTTTCTTCCTACTCGTATAGTGCTGTGGTTTGGATTTAGGAAGAGAAGAATGTCGATAACACTCTGATGTTTTAGTTGTTGCTAAGCAGTGCTTACACTAAGTCAAGGACTTTTCAGCTTCACATGCCCTGCCAGCAAGAAGGCTAGGGGTGCACAAGAAGCTGGGAGTGGGCACAGCCAGGACAGCTGACCTCAACTAACCAAAGGGATGTTCCATGCCATATGGTGCCATGCTCAGCGTACAAACTGGGGGGAGTTGGCTGGCCAAGTAATCACTGCTCAGGGACTGTCTGGACATTGGTTGGTGGGTGGAGAGTAATTGTTTTTCATTTGTATCACTTGTTTGTTGTTTTTTAATTATTTTTTTTCAATTATTGAACTGCTATGAACTAAAACCCATGTGTTTTCTCACTTTGCCCTTCCAATTCTTTCCCCCATCCCACCAGGTGCGGGGGAGCACATAGACAACTGTGTGGTGTTTAGTTGCCAGTTGAGGTTAAACCACAACGATGTAGAAGCACTGTGACCTTTTCTGCTACATTTTGCCCCACCTCTGAAGCTTACTCTGTCAGCAAACTCACCTCTTGTCTCACTGCTAGGGCCAGAAAGCCCCTACATTTAGCTTATATTAGACCTATAGAGAGATCATGGGGATCTTCGTCCTGAGCAGGCACTCCTTCTACTTGCAACGGGAGGAACCAGCCCAAGCAGCCACCACAACTGCAGGTAGGTCAAGTTGGGGCTTTCAGTCAACGTAAATGGCAACCAGAGAGGCACAGGCACCAGCACTGATCCCAGGCTCCGTGTGTCACTCGTGACAAGTCACTCTTGGAAACTCTTTAGTCTGTTTATAGCCAAAGGAGAAGAGTCAAAAAGTCCTTATGCTGCATCAAGTCAGCCTGGTAGGCCAAAAGTGTTCCGGTCTGTTTCATGTGCCCCAAAACATCCAGATGTTCAGGTCCCTCACCTGAACAGATATGATGGGCTCCTGCCTCAGAAGAAAGCAAGCAGCAGCCTGCCTGAGATGCAATATTGAGTTATCTAGCTTCAAATCCCAGTTAAAAGTTTGAGTTTTTTTCAAATTATACCGTAGCAGGACCCCACATCAGCAAGGCTCTCCTTTTAGTGCTGGACTTGATTACTTGCAGTCTCCCTTTTTCAAATCTGGAGTCTTTTATATATGCAGCTGTATTTTAGATATCAGTGGTTTGCTCCTTTAGACTGTATGGTTTATAAAAAGGCAAATTCATCTTTAATTATAAAGGCAAAAATATTCATACTGTTCTTTATGAAGCTTGGTTCAAAGCTGTTTTTCTAGATGAAATTTTAAGATAAAAGCCTGAGCCTCTGCTATAAAATGTTAACATTACTTTTACTGCTGGGCTGTTTATAAATGTTACTGTAATGAACTGATGGCATTTATCTGTTTAAAGCTTGCTTCATATAGGGACTTATAAGATTTAAAAGATGCAAAAACCTGGGCAAGGCAGCCCAATCCTAGTGATGCCCATGGTGGGCCTACATCTTTCCTCACTCAGCTTTTTTGCACACAAGTACACAGTGAAAGTACGTGTGAATGCTTTTACTCCATTTATTTCAAGTCAAGAACACTATGAGATAGATTAGCCTAAAAACACTGGACACAATTCTCACATATTAACTAATTATAACTGTTTGTTTGTTCATTTTTAAAAGAATGACCGTTTAGATAGTCTCTATCAATGGTTTCATTTTCAAGTGCACTCACTGATGTTCAGGGGAAAACATCTGAAAGTAGTCTACACACACACATTCAAAAGATATTTAACCATGTAACTTCAGTATCTCCTTTTAAAAACACTGGCTGATCTCTATCAGCTCTTGAAGGTGGAGTTGCCTTAAGGAAAGTGTTTACTTTGACAGGGTTTCTGATATAAAGCAAAGGTTGACTGTGATGGTGGAAGAATACTACTCACCTTTTACGTATGGTGGTTTCCCCCACGGGGCTCAAGAGCTGCCTTCAGACAGGCAGTTGCTGCTATTCATATTGTATAAATAAGGAAGCAGGTATCAGAAGTGAGGCAGTTTACCGAGTCATAGAGTGAAATCACAGCCTAGCTTACTCCTGCAGTCCGTATCTCCCAATTTCTCCAACCGCACTGCATCTTAGATACAGTCAGAAGACAGATTTGTGGCAAAACACAAACCTAGTTGACTTGAAAATGCTTCATAACATGATAATTTCATCAAAAATTTTATGTGAAGGGAGAAAAAAAAGGGAAAATGTTCAACAATATTGAATCAAGGTGTTCCAATATTTGCAGTTTTGTGTTTTCCTTTCTTTTGTTTGAGTTTCTTTTGTGTTTTTTTCTTAGAGTCTGGTTCAGTACATGGTATGTATAATGTTATAATAATAAAACTGAAATGAAATGTTTTGATTGACCTGAAAAAAATTCATTTTTCTTTTTCTTCTCAGTTCTGAAATTTGAAATTTCAGTCCAAACCAGCATGAAAACAAAAATCAAAATAAAGATCTCAACTCCTTCAAAACACAGTTCCCTGGTTTCCACAGTGCTCCCTTATTTTACTTGCATTTTCTACCACCCTCTCCACAGCTGCTTTTACTAGATATCAGCACACGAACAGTAACCTTCAGCAGAACTACCGCTACTTCTGAAATGACTCTTTGCTTGAAGGAAATATCCCAAATGAGATCTATTTTGAAAAACATTCTCCTACTTAAAGCTGCTGATTGGCAGCATCAGAAGAGAGAAAATAAAAAGGATAAACAGGTTAAGTGGTGGATTTTTTTTAAATAAGGATTTCTGTAAAAGAAATTAATTACTATTTTGGCTATGGGTTAGAGACCAGCAGCCTCAGTCTTTGAACAGACTTATAAGAACTGATAAAGAACTGAAAATAAATGGAATCAGAGAATCGAAAAGGAAAAAACAGTTTGAAAGGGACCTGTGGAGATTGTCTAGTCCCATCCTTCTGCTCAAGCAGGGTTAGCTCTGACAGGTTGTACAGGATCATTTCCAGTCATGTTTTGAACATCTCCAAGGACGGATACTTCACAGCCTCTCTGAAGGAAGCATCAGGAGGTCTCTCCCTGGTTATCAAACCGCACAGACATCAAGCTCTGCAAGTCAGAAGGAAGCTGAAATTTAAATACTCCAACAATTCATGTAAATAGGTAACAGGAAAACAGTCCTAAATATCTAGAAGTATTTCATAAGTCACATTTAAGGTGATTTATTTAGATTTTGGCAGATGTAGATTAGCTATTGTTAGCTTTTTATAAAAACAATTTCAGACTGTTCATAATTCTTTAACCATGCTGTCCTGTTTAGTATTCCAAGACTGTGTCTGGGTTAAAAAAAAAAACAAACAGAAACAACAGTAGCATTATTATTATTTTTGGAAACATGTATAAACCAGAAGGTAGTATCAGTGGTGTGGTATCAAACCTCAGAAATACACTTTCAACCAATTTTCCAGCAGATGATTAAAAACATGATAATCAACAACATGTTGGATTTGACTGAATGCCACTTGGCTGCACATAAAATATTACAGAATGAGTTGAATAAATTAAGGTTTATAAATATTTATGGTCTTATGAGACCATATAAAGCCTTCACCTGTCATGGGTCTAGGTTGCTTGTTCAACTTGTTAGAAACAAGCATCAACATTAAGGAAACATTAAGGATCAGTTGGGTTTTGTTTTGGTTTTGTGTTTGTGTCTTTTTGGCAGGTTTTGGGGGTTTTTTTGGGGGGGGGTTGTGTCTTTTATTTTTAATAATAATAATTTCTCTTATTTCTCCTGTTCAGCAACTTTATGTCCTGAGCTGCACTGAAAAAATTGCACCAGTATAACTGCAACAGAGTGACGAGTAAACTTTGCTAATGTCTGTTTCACATCACCCCAATTCATACCTCATGGAGATGCTTTAGCTCAGCTAAGAAATATCCAAGAAAATTAGCCTAGATTGAGTTAAATCAATGCAAATAGCTGTATTTAATCTAGTTTATAGAGCTGAGTCAGAATTTGTGCCACTAGCAGGAGAAAGAAACTCGCTGGTTTTTCTAAATAAACAATCTGAGTTACATTAAGGACATACAGTGAAAGCTGTTCAAGTGGCATTTTTTATTAACCAATACCCTGTGTTAAAACACTGCAAAATAGGCAGGCCATATCTTCAATGCAAAAAATAGTCTGTTTTTACTAGTGATATCTCTAACTGAAGTTTACCATCTTAGCCTAAACACCTTTTGAAGAGCAAACAGAAGTAATTTTTAGTTTCATGTATTTTGACAACTGTGTGTACACCATACGTAACCATTATGTCCAGTAATTACACAAGGTCAAACAGATAGTAAAAAAACCCCCCAAACTTGGAGGATATGCACAATTTAAAACTAGGCCTCTGATGTACATTCTTGTTCTCCAGCTGCTTAGAACACCTTAAGATCATACTAATAAATATTTCCTAGATGACATAGCAAATGTCCCTGTGGGAAGGGACACAAGGGCCCAAAGCAGGGTCCAGCACCTAGGACAGCTTCAAGCCACAGCTGGTGGTGGGACTTCTCCCTGAAGGGACTGGGCCGAAAACAACCAACAGTGTAGATGTGCGGACTCATCGCCAGCTGCTTCATTCCTCTAACTCATTCATGCTGTGTTGAACTGTTTGGTGGTATGGGCACAGCCCCTGAAGGTTTCTCAGTAATTAAGACTCACAATCTAGGCATTTGTGGTTCTGTGAATACCATATGTTTGTTAGCAAACACATGGCCATTGGTTTACTGAGGTCTGGCAGGCAGGTGGTGGAAATGCTGCTGGAGATTTTGGGGAAAGTTGTCTGACGTAGACTACATAGATGTTCCTGGTTGAATGTGAGCTTGCTGCAATATCATATCAGTCCACCCAGGTCTCCACCTGGCACAGCACTCAGTGGTCTCACAAATGGATTGAATTGGACATAAGATGTTGTCTGTCTTTTTTCTGTTTTGTCAATGATTTTAAAGATGTGCTGTGTCAGTGAGGTCCTGAGATGCAGCGAGACTGAGGAGGTATTATCTTTAAAGGACTGTAAACAAGATATTATCCTGATTTCTCAGAGAGGCCGGGGACATGGTCCTGTCAATTAATACAGACATAAGTCCTATTTCCATACCTCATCAAAGGACCTTAGCACAGGGGCCAGAATTATTAAAGCAGTGCATGGATTATGTAGAGAAAATTTTGCTCACTGTGAATTCATGTAATTTTTTTTGTTTTGTCTGAAAAGTCTCAAAGTTGCTCTTTGATGAACCTAGTGACTGGCAGCCTTTCATTTCAGATGCAGCTTATTTCAATCTCTGCTTTCAAAATTGCAAAACTTTCTAGTATCCTTTCATATATCTTGAGTAATTATTAAAGGTTAGAACTATTTTTCAGTAGTATATATTAACATCATAATACGGGCTGGTAAATATAGATGAAAAATTCACCTTTCATTTTCCCTTAGTATAAAGTCTATTTTTAAACCATGGAGGGATTTGTTTTAAGGCATTTAGCTAAAACAGTCTTCAAATAGTTTATTTTCATGGAAGTTTCATTGCAAAACTTAATGTGATGATAATGCTTTCAGAGACTTTAAATAAACACCTTAGGTTGCTAAAGACTCATTACTGAGTCCTTTTGTTTCTCTAGTAAAAAAATTATCTGGAATCTTAAAAAGAAAAGTGATAGTATTCAGCCCAATATCACCTTGCCAAGGATACAATTTTTTTTTTAAAAAAAGAAGTCTTGATGTCTATAGTACTCTTTTCTTTTTTAAGTAACCGGTGCCAAGCTTGGTGTCTGCAAAACACCCCTCCTGAGATCTGAAGTTTGATCCCGGCAAACAGGAGATTGCTATTTTCATTCCCAAACCAAAATGTAATTGCATTATCATACAAGTCACATTGCTGTCGGCTGTATTACAAACACCCATGGACGTCCTCTTGACCCCAAAGGTGGCATCTAATGTAAAAGATTTCCAAATAACTAAGATAGCTGCCTCTGCTCCTGTCTGCAGGATGAAAACAGAAAAAATCCCACTATAACTGTACTCTAGCATCAGTGAAAGAATAATTCAAGGTATCTTAAAATGTTTATTTTGTTTTAAGGCCACAGTAAAATAAAGAACAGAGCTACCAATGAATAGAAAGGACAGTTCATGATCTCGGTTACTGGCACGAAAATCTAGACTTGCTCCAATAAAACCTGTGGAAGTATTTCACTGTCCAGTGTTGCAGATGGAATCAGAATCAGGATCAAAGATTGAAAGCAGATAAAAAGACCTGATAATCTACAGGGTGTTGTGCTGGTTTCTAACATCTCCCTTTACAAATTCCTCCGTTTTTATCACACTCGGGTGTGCTGCAGGTGCCTGGAAACCCTTGTCCTCAGAGAGGGAGTCCGCAGTTCTGCATCATCCTCCAGCACTTGGCTTCAGTTCCTTTGTGGAAGAGCCCTGCGGCCAACCTAAAGCACAGCTTTTCCCTGAGGGGAGGCAAACAGCAGCCTCGCAGCCCCCTGTGTGCAACCGCAGGCAGCTCTCACGGGCTCTTATCCCCCGCAGCTGAGTTCAGAAACCATTCCCATACAGACCTGCCAGGGCATTTTCCATCTGCTGTTTAAGGGTTTACAATGGGAAGACACCGGCACCGCTGTCCTGGTAGCGGGTGGAGACGTCCTCGCTGCGCTGGCAGGGCCCGTCCTTGCTGTTCCACCTAGCTACCAGTACTTCAGGCAACGTGCCCACAGTTCTGCCAATAGATCTATAGCTTACTCCGTGGCTGCTAATAGATGCATTTCTGCTATACATACAGCTGCCTCCAACTTCTGCAAGGAAGGAAATTAGTTTATTTCCTAGGCCGGACACCAGAGGATTATAATTTATCAGCACACTACAGGGTCACTTGCTGCATATGATTTAATTTAGGCAATTTTCTGCTACACTGTAGCCAACAATCGCTTAACCAAAATACTTTGTGTATTGAGCAGGCTTTGTTCTGCGATTTTTTTTTTCAGTCCAAAGAACCAATGTCCTTTTTCAATTTGGGTTCAGTTACTGCCCTCATCGTAGCGTCTGCTGCCCTGCTGGCCTCTTCCCTCCCTGCCAAAGCAGGGAGCAAAGCATTCCACTCCCATGCTGGCTTCTCTTCCTGGGTGCTGCTGCCCTGGGCCCGCTGCCCAGGTGCTTGGGACAGTGAGCAGGGATGGACATGAACATCCCGAGGTGGGATAGTGCTTCTTGAGGAAACCAGCTCCTCTCTCAGTGTGAGGGAGTGGGGTTAACACCAGGAGCTGCTGCAACTTGGGATCAATTTTAGTGTAGCAGGCTCCTGCAAGCAGTGCTGCCTTCAGTTTAAAACAAATAAAACCAATGTAAGTATGCTCGTATGTATTCATACGCTTTTTTTTTTTTTCCTCTGGAATGTTTGGAAGAGCTGCTTAGTGTTGTGGTTGGGCTAAAGGGTCTCTCTGTTGCACTGCAGGAGGCTAAATATCACTGTGCACCTCACTGGCCCAGCTGGTTAGCGCAAGTGACACATCCTATAGCCAGCGTGGCACAAAGAAATATTCTTGCTAGCAGCCTGTCCTTGTTTCTGCACATAGAGGGACAGGTTTCTGCCAAAGGCTACAACACGCCTGAGATCGTAGTCTCCAGCAGTTCTGCCTCTGCCAGAAATGATCAGTGCCTCCACTGGAAGGACTGAAATCTCATCACAACCAAAATTTCTCAGAGCTCAGCAGGTGCCATAAATCCCAGCTTGCTTTACTCAGGTGGGTGGTAACATTGCTTTTAACACCTCTAGTACCATGAGGAACGCAAGCAGGATTCAACTTCATACAAGCAAAAATATGAGCTATTTCAAATCTGGCCCTCAGATTAGATGGGATTTTGTGCCCGATATTTAAGACATAATGTTGAATTTCTGCCTCTGCTATCACAATATTCCTGTCAGCTAAAGCAACTTTTGGCATGCCTCAGCAATTGTACATTTATCGACCAAATCTGTTCCAAGATTGAGAGAAAAAATAGATTTAGCTTGAAAACTTCAGAGTTATTTTAAATAACAGGGTCATTCCCTAGAATATACAGATGAGTAATTATCACTTAATCATGCACTGCATGTTACTGGTCCCATGAATAATGTGTATGCCAGTCAGCATTATAAAACAAGACAGCGTTACATCACAGTCTGGTCCAGGTGACCTGAAGATACTGAGATCCTTGGGAGAAGGCAAAAAACATAGCAACAATCCTCACTTGGATATCCATTATAGGGCAACATGTTCATAGCAAGAGGGGATTCTCGCCATCTAACATGAGATGTCTACAGTGAAGAGGCCTGAGTTAGTGCTAGTAACTGTGTGCTACCTTTTATAATCACTGAAAAGAAATAGGCAATTTCAGGGTGCCATGTCTATGGTCAGTTCATTGTTTACTTTATGATGAGATGGTGCAATGAATCTTCTCTACTTGCTCTGAAATGTGCTTCTGTCAGCCACAGTGGGAGAAGGCTCTGAGGAAAGGGCTTACACTTCTTTTCAAGACCACTTTTTTCCCGAAATTGCTCACTGTCCTTTCCTTCCTTGCAGACTTCAGGGAAGTATCCTAGAGCCAGTGGGTCAGGATTAGTTTCTTTCCAATGAAGAACCAAAGGGTGAGAAACACTGCAGGTTCCATGCAAAGCTGTCAGCCGTCCAGGCTGTTTACCAACCCTTTGTCCTGTGCTTCAAACCTTTACTATTTCCCACAGGCAGTTTTAAAACAAACAGAAAAGTAATTGCCTGAGGAGCTAAATGGCTTTCCAGTTGGTAAATATACAGTTCACAAAACCCAGGTCCTTTGTTAACCCATCACTACCGATGGACTTGAACGTGGGTCAGATCCTCAGCTGCTGTAAATGGACTTGGTGGCACAGCTGTCCCTATTTCGTGATCTGCATGGATAGTCCCATGTCATGATCTGCATGGATGTCCCCATGTCGTGATCTGCACAGACACCCCCATATCGTGGTCTGATAACAGTTCAGTCCTCCAGAAGAGTGGGTTAGCACGTCCTGCACATCAGAATAATTTGGCATGAAGGTTTTTCACTGATGTAAAATTCAAATCCCTTCAGGCAAACTACCTAACTTTTGCCTGTGGATGGAAAAGGGACAAATGGTTTTCCAGAGAACAATATTCATGTTATTCTATGATTCTATGATTCACTGATATTCATATCATTCAGTGGGCTATTGTTTCCTGATGCAATTGCAGTAATGAGGGAGGGAAAACCATCTTTTTCTTGGTAGAGGGTCAGAGGACCCTATCAAGGAAAACACTGTTATAAAGAAAGTATTTTACAATCAAGTAGATAATTACACCAAAATGGAAATGAAAGTGTTTAAATGACAGAATAATTAGAGCTGTAATAATCATAGACTTTAGTAGAAATTCTGAAATGTGAAAGTGCATGAAAAACTCAAGTTTATAACTGATTAGCACAGTGCTGTAGACCAGATCAGACTGAAAAATAACCTTTCCCATCCCAGGTCATTTTTAAAGGGGCAGTGTAGGTAATATGAATGGTCAGCATTTTGGTACTGTCTTAAAGAAGTACTGGTACATGTCTGTAGGGACAAATACTGTACATCTGAGAACAAAGAAAGAGGGGCATCAAAAAGGAGCCAAAGAAGCTCCATACCCAAATTCTACAGAAACTTCATATCACTGAGCGCCAAAGACCAGATTTAGAAGGGCAGCTGCCTACATTCATCAGCATTACCTGCTGACTCTCTCCAGAAACTCCAAGCTAATCAACTTTCCAATAAAGCATACGAAGGACTATGCATGAGGTCTCTGCAAACTGAAGATCCTATCACAACATCCACATTTCTTCTGTCTTCCTACTGCTCCCTTTTTGTTTCACTCACTTATATTTCCACATCCCTCTCTCCAGACAGCCTCTCCAAGAGCATGAACATACTGGGTGCTCCAGCCAGTCAAAAAGTCAATCAGTCAAAAGTTGAGATTTTCAATTGATGTGGGATTTTTGGGGGGTTTTGTTTAGAATGAGGTTTCTACCTTTATATTGTTTGCTTAGTTAAAGCAGTGCTGTCTCCTTTCCTGAACACAGTCCACACAGAGGTGACAGGAGCGTTACTTGCTCAAGGCTTGAACAGTTGATACTATTGACGTATAACACCACTGCTGCGGTTAGCAGGGCTGTCCCGCATTATTTATTCAGCCCATTAACCATGGGCTGACACCATTTTGAGAGTGCAGGTTCTGCAGCAAGACCTGTCAGTGTGGCACCGTCCGTGTTTGTCTTCCCAAACAGCTCCCGTTGAGTCTAAATTTAGAGCACCGCCAGCCCGCCTTATCAGCTAGACACATAAAAGCTGGTATCAGTTTAATTAACATTCGCACAACACCGCTGCAGCGAGTTGCCTGAACGCAGCAGTAATGGGAATCACGTGCCGACAGCAAATACGCAGATGTCAGAGGGAACGTGCGCTTGCCTTTTCCCAGCGTTTGGAGGGTGATGTTCACAGCCCCTCTGCTTTGGACATCCCCATCCTGGCTCTGGGTGCTCACCTGGAGGCTGGCAGCGTTGGTGTGGGAGTGATGGCCTCTCCAGCCTCCTCCCCAGCAGCTGTGGGCAGGTACAGGGTACAGCTACAACTGGTGGGGCCTCTGTGCCTACTGTGGTATGGGACAAGGGGTCAGCAAAAACAGTGGCACCAAAGCCATTGCGAGACCAGAGAACCACATCCCATGGGAGCAACAGGGACGATGGTCTCAACACCGAGGAAGATCCCAAATTTGAAGGAAATGTTGTGCGTCTCCATGGGGACACATTCACCATGCAGAGATAGTGGTGTGCTACAGGCATGCTCATACTTGTGTCTCAGCAGCTGCTGGTACCATCCAGCCTGGCTCTGTCCTGAGGCTGCAGCATCCTACAGGGGCAACAGCTGGGCTGAGGGATGGATGTGGGCAGGGGCAGGGGCAATGCTTTGGCAGAGCCATGCCATGCTGCACTTCTGCCCCGGGTTTGGCCTAAGATACAGCTCAGCCCGAGGCAGGATGCATGCTCGGAGTGGTGCCATTAGAGCATCAGGCCGGCTGGCCACGTGGAGAGGAGAAGAAAGGGCCACCCTGCAGCCATTGCCCCCTGCAGCTGTCTCCTGCAGCCTCATCTCCCACAGTTTTGCACCAGTGCCTGTTGGGCAGCTTCTGCATGTTTGCTGTGGGGGGTTTGTGACAGCTGCAGTGACCTGGGAATTCTGAACTGCTGAGGAGAAAGTGTTCAGCTGTTTCTACGTAGGCAGGATTTTAAGTTACTAGCATAGTGTTATGCAAATAGCACGCTAATAAAATGGTTTTTACTGTTTCTTGTGCTTGGCCCACAGTCAACCAAACAGAAAGACACAGTGGGGCAAAAAGCTCTGAATTTAAAAATTAATTCAGGTGAAGCGCTTGCACTTGGCCTAGTGCTTTAATTCGGCGCAAGTATTGTATTCAGAGGCTGCTCTGTATTTCTCCAGCTCAGAAAGGAGTAAAACATCCCGACGTTGGTACTCTAGCAGGCTGCAATGGCATGTTCTTGACTTTCTGTGCTGTAAGCTTCAGGGATTGCTTACAGCGGGGGACGTTATGACCCTGGGGGCTAAACAAAGAATGGGGACCGTGATTTTCAAGATTTCAAAATAGCCAAATAGCCACTGGCTTTATGGCGGTGGTTTTCAGCAGCGACTCTCCAAGGTGCCGTAAGTAGCCCACAGGGAGAGCTGGAAACCACATCGGCGGCGTTTTCAATTACACAGCACGGTGAGGACTACGTGTGGTCATCTGGGAGATGGATTATTGGATGGCAGCGGTCCACAGGCCCAACTAGTTTAGAAACCACTGATGTAATTTGTGGCATAGATATTGCATTTTTGCAGCCTTGAAACCTTTCAGAAAATAAACAATGTCTTCCTTTATGGATATACCTTACAAATCTTTCTGTGAAGCACGTGTGTATGGCTTGTACAAAACACGGAGTAATAGCCCCTTAAGAGTGTCATCACTCAAACATCAAGCAACTTTTGACACAGAAAGTGAAGTTTTTATGCCAAAAATAGGAAGTTTAAGTAAATATATATTCCTTATATCACACATACATTGATCTTTTACCTATGATATTTACTAGTAGCTGCTAAGAGAGTACCAGCATAGTTATATACAGTACAGTTAAGCGTGCATTAGGGAGGGATGGAAAGCTTCAGAACTCTGATTTTAGTAATCCCTTTCCCCTATACTCCAAAAATTCACTGGCTTTGGAGAGATGTTTTAGTGAAGTCCACCACCAGACCCAAATGTGACATGCTATGTCAGCACTGGGATTTCAATCCATGCTGCCAGGCTCCTGGTAATTTTGGATCTAGAACTTTTCCATCTACCTCTGGTATACAAATAGAGGGAAAGATTTTTTTAGTACCAGTTACAAAGGAAAATACCATTATCTAACAGCTTGCCTGAAAATCCTTTGCAAATGCCAAAAGACCTCATAATATCAGGGGAATTTTTATGTTATTTAGAATTTTATATAGAATAAAATAAAAAGAGGCTCTGCAGGGAAATGCTGCAGATTTACTTAAAACTGGCACAGTTTTACTAAATGCAGGACATTAAATATTTTCTGCCACTCTTTAGGTTTAGTTATTGATTTAATTTTAAAAAGCTGAGAAAGCAAAGTCTATAGGATATTTGAGAGCATTTTCCTTTTAAAATAAAAAAAAACCCAAACTGCTAATAGCCAGCTATGGTGACGAACTTTAGAGGCACAGGCTTTAATTTCATTGACTGGTTCCCAGAGGAGGCTTAAATCCCTCTGTTTTGTTCTTTGGCTCTCTGGCTCAGGTAAGTGCAAGGCTGCTCAACCTTCTTATACAAGATGGTTAAAGGAGGGTAACTGCAATGCCCTGGCACCCTTACCTGGGAAGTGAGATTGGTTTTAGACAGAGGTAGTTTAAACACCCATTTCTACCTTCCAAGAAAATGCTCTAAACATGAGATGCTGGGTGAACCTAGGAGCTGCTGGGCAAGGGCTGTGGGAGTCATAAGCATCTAGGCAAGGACACTCGGTGAGGAACCTGGGGCTTTTCATCAATTTCATTTTATCTTGTCCTTAAATATGAGAACAGAAATATTCTAGCATAGGAAACTCCACACCAGGTACCCCTAAAACGAAATACAACTTCATAGTAATTTATGCTCTACCTGTCTTTCTCCTGTTTTGTGAATTCCATTTCCCTTACACCCAGTGGCACACTTTAAAATAGAGGGTGGCTATATCTGAAGAAATAATTACAGGTATGGTCTTTGGAAATATCCCCATGTCTGTGCAATGCAATATTTTGTGCGTACAAGCTATGTGTTCCTACCAACTTGCTGGGCACGCTAGAGGAGTCAACAGACCCTTGCCATGTGGGAAGTTCATTTTTGATTGTACAAAAAGGCCCCATAAAGTGGGAAGGAATCTATGATTTTCCTTGTTAAAATCTCCACTCCCTTTATTTTCCACCATTGCTTCACCTGCCCTGCAGTTGTACACACAGTACAGCCAGGTCAGCTCCATGAGCAACCCCAGCATCAGCACTTTGATGAGAGATGGTTCCAGCCTTTGAAACCCAAAATGCTCCTTAGAGATCATCAAGCAAGCAGTCTGCATGGAGTCAGCCCCCATCCAGCCTCAGGCCCAATGGTGAACTCAACCTCAACAGGAGCCTTTGAACGACCACAAAATTTTTGCAGAGCAAATATAATGGCACTCACTCCCCCAAAGATGAACCCATCAAAACAGATGGGTAACTTACAGATTGTAAGTTGTTGCTGTAACACGCAAAGATATTTTCCAGGACTTGCAAGTACAAATTCATTCAAGACCTGCTCTTCCTACCTTTGTTAAATCCTTTGCGGGAAGCCTGATGCATGTCCTCAGGTCTGCTCTGCAGAGGCACCACTCCGGCTGCAGGAACACACAAGGCAAACATGAGCCACAAGGCTTTAGATAACGTGCAGATGTAGATGAGCTTGGATATGTGTTTTCCTGAATCAGATTTTACAGGGAAAATTTCAGGTGAGTGCCCTGGAAGTTATCTGCTGCCAAATGCCCCCAAGGACATTTTGACACACTAATCATAATAGTTCACCGTGGTGACCAGTATCTCTGGGCTGGCTGGTGCACGCACAGAGTTTAGATCCTCTGTAGCACAATCCAGAAGAAAGTCCTTGGGACTTACTTTCTTGTGACTTCCAGAAACATCACCCAATAATTGTCCTTTTCACCTTTTGTCTGGAACAGGGGCTTTCCTCTGTTACTCTTCCTCAAGTCATGGCTTCAAGGACTTGCCAGTTCTAGGTTTGTAGTAGGAAAGCGGCTGAGAAAGGGGCAAACTGAGAATGGGTGTTTGTGGCCAGGTGCAGAAGAGGAACCACCAGACCCCACTGCAGCGGTAAATTGCATGACCGAGCGAGGGGTATACCCCCTCCTTTTCATTTTCTGTTGTCATGTGGTGCCTCACAAGAAGAGCAGCTATAAATGGTTATCCTGGTATTTTTCAGAAGAGGAATCAGAAAGGAATACGCAAACCTCAACTTATTTTAATACCTTCCTTAATAAGTACTGAATGTTCTCAGCACTCCTGGGGAAGCAGAAGGAGTGGTATATGCAGCCTATTTTTAGATTCTGAAACGTTACTTCCAGTGCATCCAGTAATGTGTTACAGCTTTCCAAATGGTAGAACAGCCATTGAACTCATTTAATTTCGCAAAGCCTATCTGAAATTCAGTAATTCAGATGTCTGAATTTTTACTACTTATCATTAGTCTGGGTGTGTCGAGGCCAACCTGCCGCTGCCCACCATGCAGATGCCTTGCAACCAGCCATATATGAGGCTCTGATGTGGTGGCAGCTGCATGTATCTGCCTCATTTCCCAGATCCAGTATGGAGGAGGTAACTGCTCCTCTGGCTGCAGAGGGCACTGATCCCATTCAACCCTTCTGTTTGTTTTTCACACACAATTTTCATCTGCAGACGGCTCCACATGTGCTGGAAAGATTGAATCCTTTGTGGGTACCCGTACAGGAATACGTTTACAGATCCCTGGGGTCTGCAGCTCATCAGGTCATGTCAGTCCCACATTCAAGTTATCTAAACTGTCCAACTGGACTGTACAGCCAGTGGAAATTACTTTGCATGAGTCCCTGTGAGAACAGCAGAACTTCACCCTCAGATATTGGTCTTCGAATATTTACGCATCCTTCAACCATTTTCACCTTCTCATTAATTCATTACAACTGTCTTCATTTCCTTGCTAATTCTTTTCATTTATTTTCCATTCTCCCCCCACCCCACAAATCACAGAACTCGCACAAAATGAAGATGGTAATCTTAGTGTTTTCTCTAATAAAATCTACTTAATATATTCTTGCATTATTTCAGTAATCTGCTTAGAACAATTCTAATATTTTTGCCATTTTACAGACAATCGTTCCTCAGTTGTGCTAGCTGCCATGTTGAGCATCTATGCTTCTCTAAGCTACTGGGACCATTCAATGCATCTTATATGTATGTACACAGGCCATTTTGTATGAGTGTGACACACTCGTATGAGTGTGAGTGGTTCAATGTACTGATGGAAAAGCAGTAAATAGCAATGTGTGCTACACAGCCTAAAGATAATATAAAATAAATCAGGATAGTCAAATCTAAAGCTGACTGCAAATATTGTCACCTGAACACTAAATAAGTGGGCAATAAGCTTGCAGGTGAAATTGAGTGCAAATAAGAACATAGTCAAGCACAAGGAGAAAATGGTCTTGGCGACGCATACCCATCCACAGCCTCTGATTTATCCCTGATGAGCCAGGGAAGAGCTCTTGATGTCAACGTGAAAAGCTGCCTGAAAATATCACTCAGTGCTCCTAGGTGCTCAGAAAGGCAAGTAGACTATACAGCATGTGCTGCAGTAGGCTTCAAAATGTTTGTATATTTGGATTTTATACCTATTATTAGCGTAGCTAGAACGAGTATGCGAGTGTTCAGGCATGCAAACCCTTCTCTGCACCCCAGAAAGAGAGAGCAAAATGGGAAACATCATTATGCTGCCATATAAAAGCAAATAAATGCATCTTCAATATCGCTTGCAGTAGCAGTCATCCCAGCTTAAAAACACAATAAATTCAAAGACTACATAGATAAGCGATATGGAACAGCTTCTTTTGAGAGCAGAAAAATGTAGCTGAGATTCTTCGGTGTGTAAAAAAAAGATAAGACATGTGGCTCTGCTAGAAGCATACACAAGAACTGGTGCTCCAGTGAAAATTAATAGGGGAAAAAAAATATTTTTATCACAATAAAAGGACTGTGGTCACCTAATAAAGTTACTGGGCAGTAGGCTTTAAGCAAAAATAGAAGTGCTTTTTCAGGTAATATTTAACGGAATTGTGTGGAACTCATTGTTTTGCACTGTTGTAAAGGAGGGGAAATCCAGAACGGATAAAACTGTAGGAATATAAGAAGTTCAGAAATTTAAGGTGTCATATTTAGATGTCACTGGCTATAAGAGGGAACAAATGTCCAAATGCCCTTGTGTGCGTGGGACATTTAGCTGACTTGTGAAATTAATTCATCCTGTGAAAGCTCTTGATGTATATATAAAGAGAGGGTGTTCTTTGAATCAGCAGCACGGCTGCAGAGTTAAAACTTGCTCTGATATGATACAAGGCTTAGCAAATCTGCAAACTAAATTATGCCCTATTTTAAAACCCTAAATTTGCTACACTTGTCAGATCTTTGCTCTGTGGTGAGCCAGTTGATCCTTGCTGGTTTTAGACACAGAACCCCGTAATCCATGGACTAATCTTAAACAAGCACACATCCCCAGACACCTTTTGCATTGTTTCCCTCACTGCTGTGTTGCATTTCTGCCTCGTCTGATCCATACAGTTTAGCAGCCATTGAATTAGCTGCAGAATAGCTTATTTCTTATGATCCCAGCTCTCTGTCTGCTCCTGCTCAGGTTTCATTTGGAGAGTTATTTCCTGGACAAATCTGGCTTTTCCAACTCTTTTTGCCAAGTTACCAACAGGTAAGAGTTTGTGACAGACGCCTGCTGAGCAGGGTGGCACAGGAACACCTCAAATACACACTGTCTTTGTTCATGTTTAACGAGTTTTGCCCACAGAATTACGTCAGTCTGAGGGTTAAAGAAATGGCATGTTCAGCTGACAGAGCTGTGCCAGGAGATGGCCTTGGAGAGACGCAGCAGTCGCCTTTACTACAGTTTGCCAGGAGGGCTTACGTTGTTTCTCTAATCACTATAAACTCCACTGGGAAAACACTGGGAAAATAACTCCCTCACCAGCACGAACTATGCAAAAGAGCATATGCCACTTGAATTTGGGCTTTGGGCTGAGGCTTCTTCTGGCTACAGCTAAAGGGTGCATTTGGCAGAGGGAAAATGGTGTGGTAGCCAAGCAGAGCTCATCAGTGGCAGAGACCAACGAGTGGTCATTACCCAGGCTAATTTGTGACAGCCAGTGCAGAGTGAATGTCTCCCTGGTAGCTTCTCTCCTCCCCAGCATCTTTGGAGTAGCTTTTATTTAATCATGGCACTGGGTAGTCCCAAGCTTGTGCTTGGGAGCTTGGCTTGATGCAGCGTTGATGTGAAATACTGTGCTTCACCTCCTCTGCCTCACCCCAGCTGCTCCTGCGCTTGCAAAGAACGATGGGTTATTTGGCCAAGCTGCACGGGTGCTGTTTCATGCTGTGCTTGCCAAATTCATCTTTATGACATCCCTGTGAAATTTCATTTTTCTAGATAATTCCAGTCACAGCAGTGCTGGGAGCATCTTTTTACCCAAATCAAGCTCCAGAGCCGTGCAAGGGCGACCTTTCAGAGCTGTGCCTGCTCGCTGTGCCTGCCCCAGCAGTGCTGCCAAAGGGGTGCCGGTTGCTTACCCACGAGGGGCACGGGCTGCTGCAGCACCCATGGGGTTCCTGACAGCCACCTGTCCCCATGTCCCCTGTGCTCCTCTGCAGCCCCACCAGGGGTGTGCGGGTGTTTTGCAAATGTCTGAGTGAGTCTCGCCATGGCAGGGCTAAGGGGCTGTGCGATACCCTGTCTTTGCCAAAGCTGCCCTTGGCCTTAACTCGCCCATTTCCTTCCTTCCTGTGCAACGTCGTGTCTCCTCTCCTCCAGGAGGTGTGAGCTGTCAGGCACGGGCTGTTCGGGCTGCTCCTAACACAGGGAGCTCAGATGGGGCAATGCATAATTGCGCAGCAGTGCAATAGCCCCACGGAGGGGTGAGTACAAAAGCTTCTTCCCAATGGAGCGGCTACACTGCTTGTGCCCCCAGGTCTGCAAACTGACAGCCCCTACATTTCACATCCCAGCTCATGAGACTGGAGAGCCGATTTGTCGCTGCTTGAGCATGTGCATCAGATCCATATTTAAACGGTTGCATTGCTTTTTCAGCTATGTAGGAGTGAACTGAGAGGCTCAGTTTTACGCTTTGTTTTATCACAGCTAACATTTAAGCTTGTAATACTTGGCAAGTGGAAGAGGTGAGAACTCCACCAGACTTCCCCATCCCTGTGTTTCATTTTAATGTCTCCTTTTACTTTTGCCTTGCTGTCAACACACTCCTACCTGCTTTACTGTGTGGTGGGTTGACTCTGGCTGGAGTCCAGGTGCCCACCAAAGCTGCTCTATCACTCCCCTCCTTAACTAGGCAGGGGAGAAGTATAACAAAAGGCTCATGGGTCAAGATAAGGACAGAGCGAGATCACTCACCAGTTACTGTCATGGGCAAAACAGACTAAACTCAGAGAGAAATTAATCTAATTTATTACCAAGCAAAACAGAGTCAAGCAGTGAGAAATAAAATCAAATCTTAAAACACTTACCCCTGTCCCTTCCTTCTTCCCGGCCTTAACTTCACTCCCAAATTCTACTTATTGCCCCTCAGCAGCACAGGGGGATGGGGATGGAGGTTATGGACAGTTGATCACATGTTGTTTCTGCCAATTTTTCTTCCTCAGGGGGAGGACTCATCACACTCTTCCCCTGTTCCAGCCTGGAGTCCTTCTCATGGGAGACAGTCCTCCATGAACTTCTGCAATATGAGTCCTTCCCACGGGCTGCAGTTCTTCATGAACTCCTCCAGTGTGAGTCCCCCATGGGGTCACAAGTCCTGCCACCAAACCTGCTCCAGCCTGGGCTCCTCTCTCCATGGGGTCACAGGTCCTGCCAAGAGCCTGCTCCAGCACAGGCTTCCCATGGGACCACAGTCTCCTTCAGGCATCTACATGCTCCGGTGTAGGGTCCTCCACAGGCTGAAGATGGAGTCTCTACACCCCATCATCACTCCTCCATGGGCTGCAGGGAGGACAACCTGCCTCACCACGGTCTTCACCACAGGCCACAGGGGAATCTCTGCTCCAGTGCCTGGAGCACCTCCTGCCCCTCCTTCTGCACTGACCTTGGTGTCTGCAAAGTTTCTCATATCTTCTCACTCCTCTCTCTGGTGGCAAAAGCTCCCATGATTGGTTTTCGTTTTTCTTTTTCCTTCTTAAATATGTTATCCCAGAGGTGCTACCACCATCACTGATGGGCTTGGCCTTGGCCAGCAGTGGGTCTGTCTTGGAGCCAGCTGGCATTGGCTCTATCAGACACAGGGGAAGCTTCCAGCACCTGTGTGCAGAAGCCACCCCTGTGCCCCACCCTCTGTCCCCAACCCCTGCTACCAAAACCGCGCCACACAAACCCCAGAACAACTGTGCATCCTTAATGCCTCCCCCTCCTCCTGCCTTTGGCTGGCTGCCACACATGGGGCTGCTGCCTGCGCTGCGGGGGGACACGGGTCCTGCAGCCAGGGCACATTGGTGTCTGCAAATCAGAGGGGTACAGGGAAATGTCGGTTTGAAGGTCTGCCTTTAATGCCTCTAGACCAAGGGCAGCAAAGCTTTCACTACAGAGCAATGCCTCCGTACTGCAGTTTTGCTGTGGGATTTTTTAACTGCCCACAGGAGAGAAGTGTGAATAAGTTTTATCCCCTTTTACAGCACCCTTCGCAGTCTGGATAAATTTTTGTATATGTTGTATTCAACATTGGAATCTAAGGTAAAACACTAGAACATCTGTTGCCTGATAGGATATGACCTCCTAATTATTTTTATATTTCTCAGAGAATATCCAAGATGAATTCAAGTATTTACCTTTTTCCCAGCTATAGCAGACTTCAGTAGCAGCCACACCAAGGAATCCCATGGGCTTATTCCTGATTTAAACAGTTTGTGATGGGAAAAATGTGTGTACAGGTGAGAGAACTTGTTCCAACTTGTAAGCTGGGAAAAAGAAAAATTAAGAACCAAGCGAAAGTATAAAAAATAAAGAAAGAAGAGGAAAGGAGGAAGGGTGTGCTGCATCCAATAGAAGCATTAGTACAAAGCAACCCTGGAAATGAGCATGGGGCCAGGAGAAACACAAATTATGCTGAGAAATAAGACAGACAGCCTCAAAGGCAGACATAGTATGTGGAAGGCCCTCATTAGAGACTGCAGTTGTAACATAAAAGTTTCCATCCATTGGAAGAAGTTTGGTGAGGGCATAGTCACAAAATTAAATTCCTTCAGCTGTACCCCATTCAGTTCACTCTTTTACTGATGAAAATTGCTTCCTAATTAGGATAGTGTAGCAAACTCCTTTTCTAACAGATAAGCTTGATCTGTCTTTGTCTGGAGGGCCAGAGTTTACAGAAATACAGCTGAAACTGAGTTTCTTTTGCCTCTTCACTGTTTTTGGACAGCCAACTAAGGTCTTGGGAGAATTTTGTGCTCTCACTAACATCTTCACCTTTTCCCTACAGCAGCTGAGTAAAGATGGACAGAACTGGCATAACTGCATCCTCAGGTATCTGGTGTGGCTGGATACAAAGGCTGGCATGTGCATGCATGTGAAAAGGTGAGAAGCTGGAGAGGGTATAAAGAAGTTAACAGTACGTAAGAGTTAAGGCCTCCCTTCAGATCCGCCAAGTATATTCTATATAGAGAGGGGGATGACATGAGTTGTCGCCAGCACCCCAGGGGATCCCCCAGTGTCACAGGAGCAGCTGCCAGGGCAGCATGGAACTAGGGTGTCCTTCAAACCCTCCACAAGCAAATGGCCTCATCACTGCAAGTGGTGATGGGCTTGTTGGTATTTCACTTGACTTGTGTTGAGAGCCCAATTTTGAGAGCAGAGCATCACACCAGTAATTTATAAAAATAAAGGATAAACCTCCTCAACAATACAGATCTGAAAGGAGAAATAAAGACATCAGAGAGACTCAGCAGAGGTCCCTGCAGAGGAAGCATGGTTACTTTTTCTTCACCAAGCTTTACACCCCAGCAGTCAGCGGGCAGGCAGGTGCATGGCTAAATGCTCTCTTCCTGAAAACTGTGAGAGTGAGGGTCTGAGAGAGCTGGTAAATAAAACAAAACACAGTCAGGCCTCTTGTCAAATTTGTGTATGTTTGTTGCCAAGGTCATGCTCTGTAGAGCAAAGCTTTTCCAAACATTGTAACCCCTACAAAATAATGGTAATGAAT
>VWZZ01003654.1:26306-39381 GCA_013399095.1 Psophia crepitans | reverse complement strand
CCACTTCAGAGCTGATCAAAAGTTAAAGCATATTATTCAGGACGTTATCCAAATGCCTGTAAAATACTGATGGGCATGGCACATCGACCATCTCTCTAGGAAGCCTGTTCAGTGTTTGACCACCCTTCCTAATGTCAATTTTGAGCCTCCACTGATGCAGCTTTTAGCCGTCTCTTGTTCCTCAAGAGAGTCAACAGCACTTCCCAGTTTGGCATTGTCAGCAAACTTGTTAACAGTGAGATGTGGGATAAGACACAGAGCTCCAGAGGCACAATTTCTGTGAGAAAAAGCCCTAGCTGGAGTGAGGTGGCCCATCCCAGGTGTGCTGGCACACACTGTCTTTGTGTTTGTGTTCCCCTGAAGGTACAGGGGTTAAAGCTGAAGGAAAAGATTATAGTCAGCTCCAGATAGAAGATGAGGCATATCAGTGCCTCCCTCTGGCTTGTAGGATCCTACTGCTAGATCTCAGCCCTCTCTCAGCATTATCGGTAATGTCTGCTCCCCTTGAATCCCTTTCAGGTTCATTCTCATGGATAAGCATGGCTACTTATTTATCTCCAGAAATATACGGGGACCTGACTCAAGCACCCACCAGCACAAACCCATGGGGTAAGCGTGCTGTACCTACCCACTGCACACACAACTCAGAGCAGCCGAGAGGTGACTGCGGTGACCTTGCGCTTCCATGTTGCTCAGCAGGAAACTTTTTGGTTGCTGCAAAATGTACTTGTTTAGTTTATAGCTGTAGTAATCATACTTGACAGCTTAAGGTCTGTCCACTCAAGCATTTGTTCTTGACTAATGACAGCAGTACAAAAGGGATTATGTTACTGTGGCTGATTTCTGTATGTTTACCCCACTGACGTCAGTGGAGCTCTATGGATACCGCACATGTTCAGAGCTCCCACTGAATGTGAAACAACTCATGAATACAAAGCCACATATATTCATTGATGATCACCCCTCTGGCCTCTGAGCTAGGAGGGCCAGCAGAAGCATGTGATGAAAGCTGCCCTCACGCACTGATCTTCTCAGCCTCTGCGTTTTGTTCAGTAGTGCTGCAGCATGTGTTAAGCTCATGAGCCACATAATTTTCCCTTCCCATATATACCGGAGAAAAATGAGCACGAAATATAAATGCACTTAAAAATAGTTTCTTCCTTCTAAGGTCTCACTTTGGATTAGGTTAACAGAGCTTTTAACACTACAGTGCCTTTAATTTATTTTCCTGAAAATTCTCCGAGGTGGGATTTGTAGAAGATTTTAGACATGGCTTGGTTGCGTGCTTAAGCTGATGCAGACAGCTGTTTAAAATCACTACATATAAGCATGCAAATGAGAAAAGAAAACTTTGATTTCCCCACTCTTTCTTTCTTGATTACATATAAATGTTCATCAAATTGCATAGTTACCTATTTACTCTGAATAGAGCAGCCTCGTGGAAATATTGAGTTGCTGTTGGACACAACATGAGTTATATTACTGTGAACTGCACACTTTGGGTAAGAGATATCAGTAGGGACTTTGCTTGCGATGGACAGTAAAACGAGTTCATCTTAGATCTGTTGAAAAGTTTCAAATTCTTATTTCTTGAAGGATTTTTTCAGCTTCACCCTGACTGATTTCTTGCAAAGACATTCTAAAACATAGAGAGTTTATGAATGGATGATGAAAAGCACAGCCAAAGCATTTGTTTTACGTGGGCAGATAAGATTATCTTTCCTAACCAATTCAAATGATAGACATTGCTGAAGACTATTTAAAACAACTGCGCAAGAGTCATAATATCATTAATTATGCTGCAAATACCAGGTGGTGTTTCAAATATGTAACAGTAATGATTAACTCTGAAACTTATCATGTCTAATTGACTTCTTCGAAAGCTAATTGCAGGAGTTTCAAATATAGAACATCTGGCAAACGCAAAATCTCCATAGACAGAGGCAGTTTTCCACTAACCTGTCGTTATGGAAGCCAGTAATACAACCTTTTCTTTTTAAACACAGCCTGACTCCTGTTCATGCCTTTCTTACCATTCATATTCTCTTGATGAACTGTCAAAGAATTATTACTAAATATGTCCAAAACTAATAAACTACTGGAGAGTGGCCAAACACTGCATATGTGGCTCCAGTGCTCTTATTGAGGTCACGTAAGCGTGAGAGAGCGTGTAAATGAGCCTTTCCCCTCTCCAGTGACTGACGGTGTTGCTTTTGTCAATGTAACTGTGCCTTTTTTCGTGTCCATGTGAAAGAAGTCATCAATTTTTATTTAGCACCCACTTCACCCGCAGCTTTGCCACGCTGTGAATGTTTGGGAGCACTTTCAAAGGAACGTTTCTGTCATGAAAAATAAAATTCATCCATTTGCTCTATGTATGTTGCAACGTTCCTGCTACCTCCTTGCTGAAGGGCAGTCAGTCATTCCTCGTCCACTCCAGAATGGTGGCTCATGGGCAGTATTTTTCTCCCCATCAGCTTCAGGGTGCTCTGGTCAGGGTGAGGCACACACTGTGTGAGAGAGATTAGCCATAAAGGGCCACAGAGACTTCCCTGCGGATACCCAGGGAGCTTGTGCGAAGCATTCCACTCTGTCCCAAGTCCCATCAAAGACAGGAGAGTTATTTGTGGGTTCAGGTACCGTAATATTAAAACATGACTCTCAGCTAGTTGAAGCTGACTGTATTGTGGAAGATGAAGTCATGGTATCAGACCAAGAATGAGCTAGTGAAAGAGGCCAGGAGCAGCTTTCATTCATGTGTGTAGTAGGTGCCAAAGGGTTACTAACACAGCAGGGTCAAGGTATATTAAAGTTTGAGCCTGATGACTGTAGGGCTTGGCTTCCTTCATGTGTGTACTGTAATACACATCACCCCCTTTCCCATTGGATATGAACTTGTATTACTTACTCTCCACCCTTATTTTAATCAATTCACACCATTATCTCCATGGCAAATGTGCATTCAATGTCCAGCCATTAGTATCATCTTGCCTTCAACTCCGAGGGTCTTCTTCCCATGGGGGTAGAAACCTGCTTATTCCTGCAGCCCCCATGGCACCTCATCACGCCCCCGTTCAGGCACGGATGCACCCTTTTCCAGGTCTTGCAAGTGCCTCCTGCCTGGCTGGCTCCTGAGACTGTTTGATCACATATGAGGCCACCTTTTAAGACTGAGCTGCCACTATTTTTCCTCTAGTTCTCCCTGTCTCCCCGTCACAGCACAACTGAATGACCACCGCTCCAAGCGATGTCCTTTCAGAGGCAGGTGCATTGACTGCAAATAGCTGGGGCGCACTGAAATGCAGTCACATCCCTCTCCCAAACACACGAGCCTTCAGGGGACTGGAAACATGGCACCCTGCTGCTGGGACAACCACCTCCAGGTTAACTCCTTTCCTCCATGCACCCTGCTCCCCAATGGAGGTAGAGAGGGACTGCCCAAGCAGGCGGCTACTCTAATGTCACCAGTAAGAGGCAGAGACGATGCTGTGGGATTTCCCTCCAGGATGCTGCATGGGGCAGATACATGTAAGACAAGGCAAGGAGAAATGTGTGGAAATTATCCCCCAAGCTTTACCCTGCACTCACTGTTGTCAGTGGGGACTCCTTCATGCACTGTGTAGGGTCAGCAGTGCTGGCAGCAACACCGGTGACAGGAAGGGTCTGTCCCCTGCGTCGTTTTGATGGGATTGCCAAAGAGCAGCTGGCTCCAGGCACCCTTCATTTCTCCTTGCTGCTAAAGAGCTGTTGCACCTCCAGGGAGGTCAGTGTAAAACAGTATGATCTAAAGGACCTCAGCCTGCAGGAAAATAATATTTCAAAGAAAAAGATAAAATTGATAAGGAAAATGCCTACATACCAGTGTATAATTAAAACAGAGTTTCTAGGGGAATACTGTATCTTTACTAAACCAGCTGTGAAAATTGGGAAGAAAACAGCCAGGCTTTCTGAAGTTATACAGCATGGATGGACATGACTTCAAGCAAAATCAGAGGGGCCTGAAATAACCCACGTTTTATGAAAAAAAGCAAGGAAGTATATTCAGAGCTAGAATAAGAATATTGCCAGGCACAGAGGAGGCTCACCACATCACAGAAAGCTATCTGTGTTTCCCCATGTGGTATGTGAGATATCCCTCCCTTCAGCTGCCACTGTAACCTGGGCTCCCTGTCATCTACCGCACAAAGAGGCTGAAGTCTAAGGAATTTGAATCTCTCAGATCCAGAGGAGACCAATGACCCTGTGCTTGGATAAAAGTTATTTTTCCCAGCTGCCTGTCTGTCAAGTCCAGAAGGCGGCAAGTAGCAGAGGAGACGTGCAGGTTGCTGCAAGGTACAGCCCAGCCCCTCCATGAGCTGCTACAGTAAGTCCATCTCTCTGGAGTAGCTCCTGTTGAGTTTCACACTGTGCAGACATCTTGTTAATGAAAGTCCCTGCGTCACCATCCAGAGTTTTAGTCTAATTTGACGGGGCTCATCTGCTTTGCTTGATTGAGCACTTCAGAAAATCATATTTGACACTAACTTTCCCCTAAAAACACTGACACTTGGTCCAATCTCCCTTGAGGAAGTGGGTGTAAGTCACATAGATCCAAAACCACGAAGGGGTTTAGACACCTAACGCTCAGTGTCAGACTGGGTCAGTGGCACCCGGTGTATACTGCTAGAGTCTCATCTCTTCTTTAACCTTAGGTGCCCAAGGCACCTGTTACAGGACAAAAGTCACACACTTACGAGACACTCAAGCATTCACACAGAACTGCAGTCCCTGGAGTAAACTCTGCTTTTATTTCCACCCCAGCAAAGCTGCTGACACCCATAGCAAAGCATCAATGCAAATGAAGATGCTGTTTGACTCACGATGATTTGTGTCTTGACAGGCAGGGAGCAAACACAGCGCACACATTGCCCCGAATAGCTCCCAATCTACAAAAGCAAACAAACAAAAACAGCCAGAAAGGGCTGATGAAATGGAAAAGGAATGAAAGCTTTGCTATGCTCATTAGAAAAGGTCAAGGCTGGTGAAATTGCCTGCCTACCAGCTTAAGCCCATGTTTTCAGTAATGGTGTCATTCCTACTCTCGTTCAGGATTCTGTTCCCAGCTAAGAGGAATTTTTGGGAAACTGCAGATTGAGACATACAAGGCTGTGCTTTCTGAAGTCCACTCCCAGTGAGTACAAAATATGCAGCCTGTGGATCTACTGGCTCTGGACTGCACCTGTGTGGGAACACTGGTGTTCACTTAACTCTTAGACAAACATTGTGGATGCAGATCCACCAGGCTGATATGAGAAGCAGCTGAAGGAGGGAGTCTCATGGGTGCAGGACGGCCCTGTTTTGCCTGAAGAAAGTGGAATAAACAGATAAATGGTTTCTACACAGAATTTTGAAGGCCACGGTGCTTGGAGTGAGACCTTTTGCTTCATTATCTGTGAAATTAATGTTCAAGTTAACAGCCCTAAATACGCTAAAGAGCTAAAAGGAGTACATGCTAAACATGCACGACTACAGTACTCAACTCTCCACCCAAATCATGTTAAACATCACCCCTGGGAGGGAACTGTTACGAATGAATAAAGGATATTGAGGAAATTACCCCCGGGAGGGGAGAGAAGAACTTGAAGACCTCGAAGAGGCAGTCGACAGGCTGTGCTCATTCTCCTCCACCCAAGAGAGGGACACCTTCTTGGTAGGCAATTGCAATTTCACCCTTTTGGTGAGAATACCTGGGATAGCACTTTGCTAGCATTACAATTATAATCAGAGTCATATATTAGCACTATTGCAGTGACTGCATTTATCAACGGCAATTCCAAACTCTTTATATCTGTCACTTTAATAAACTTTCTGTTAGTTTCAGCTTTGTGAACCTGAGTCAGTGCCAGTCCTCTGGGGGCTCTGACAGGCAAATGCTGACTCTGCTATGTGGCTATGTATATAATTCTTTCAATGTAAACCATTGATCAAGTTTGGGACTAAGACTGGACTAACTGCACCTAGGCTCCTCTCTGAGGAGTTTAGAAATCAAGGGGGTCCTTTCTGAACCTTGTGGCTCAACGGGGGACCCTCCCTCAGCCACATATCAGGCTTTACCTTTTACATGACAACCTGTCAAGTAGATCTGTCTCCTACTGCAGTGATTTGGCCCAGGACCATGAGGTTTCGAGACATGGCAGCACGTCAGTGGCATGGGCAATGGCTCAGGCAACTGGTCCAGTTGTCTCCTTTCATCCAGACAAAGCTTCCACATGGAAACATTTCTGGGAAGCCAACTGTGACAGAAATAGCAACTGCAGATACTAGAGCTGCTACTAGTAGCCAGAAAAGATTTCCCCACATAAAGAGCACTGTTAAATTCAGGCTCTGCATGTAAATGAAGCACACTTGTTGGAAAGTCTACTGTTTAATGAAAAATATCATGCTGCATTGAAGCCCTCTGAAGAATATTACTGAACTTATCGCACAGATTTTCTTCATAGGTTTCCCTTCCAAAATGACATTTTAGAGGGGACTGTAAAGCCAAACTAAGCAGATAAAAACCGATATAAACACATAAGATAAAAGCAGATTGGTGTGTACATATGAGATAAAAAAGATGTCACCCTTGTGAACATCTCTCACAACCAGATGATGCTTTAACTCAGTCTGAGGAGTCAGTCAACATTTTGGACTCTGGGGGTGTCTCCCTCGGAATGAGGACCTAAGGAGGCATTTATTTGCTACAATGCCATCTAATTATGGCATAATAGATGGCCTTGAGAACAGACAAAGAAGCCCTGTACCCCTGCATTCCTGACAGCTCCAGTTAGCTGGTTTTTTATTAGATGTACCAAAAGAGCCACTGGATTGATTTGGGTGAGTTACTGGAGAGGGGAAGGAGAAGGCAAAGGCAGAGCAGTCCAGTGGTGTCTCAGTGCATAACAGGGTCTGTGCACCCCACCTTCACTCTGCTGCCACATCTAGTCCTGAAACAGACCCACACACCCTCCTGTGGCTTTTCAAATGACCCATGTTTGGGGCAAAGGCTCCCATCGTATTGGCTGGCTGTGTCTTTTCACATTTCTGACTAGCGAGAGGCAGCTGGTGTGCTGGGAAGCAGCCTCAGGCAGGATCCGCCTGCCACCCAGCTACGTGCTCCTCTCTTGAAAACGAAGTTCTTACAAAGGCAAGATCAAAAAAACCAAAAATGCTGCTCAGGCAGAATAATCAAGGTGAAAGGACAACTTCAAAAATAGGAAAATAGCAAGAAAGCTAGGGAGTATACCAGCAAGCGAAATGTCCAAAATAGAAAACTAGGCAATCAACGTGGCAGAGCAATCAGCTGAGGCCACAGGCATGATTGCCAGAAGGCACCACCCCATAAGCATGAAGGGTCCAAGGCCCTCAGCAGATGGGAACTGCCACAGCTCCACTTAGGCTGAGCTCGGCGCTTGCCCATTTATTCATAAATCCTATGCGCTGCACACTGATGTTCATCTGACAGCATTCTTAAAGCTGAAATCCTGGTTTTCTTCATGACTTTTAGAGAGAAAGTGTCAGGCTTTATACCAGCTTGTTGAAAAAGACCAGGCAAGGCTTAAAAACTTAAGCATCAATACAGAAAGGCCATATGCCTTATTCAAAGGGCATTTGTCTGTTTAGAAATCAAGGGAAAATTTCCATGTTCTTAGTCCCTCCTTTGAAATGTATTGCTTTTTTCCTTTGTAACTTTCTTGAAAGGGAGGTAAGAGATTTTAGATATTGTCTGCAGTTCTCCTTCTCATGCAAATGCTTCCTACATTTATTTTCTATTTACTGAAGCAGTATGTAATTGCAGTTATTGGTTTTTTAAACAGGATAAATATATACAGTACAATGTAGTATCACGTACATTATAAATATTATACTATAAATAATGTATTTATTATTTCCCTAGAACTCATAGGCACCGTACTTTAACTGCAGCTCCGGGAGCTAGTTTCTAGCAGCTTGCTATAATTGTCTAAGGTGAGTGTTCAATAGGGGGAAGAACCCTGCAAAGGTGGGATGACCCCACTTGTAATCATAGCTTTTATGAACTGATGGAGGTTTGACTGATTGAAGTAACTCTGAGGAGCTTTAGTGGTTACAGGACTGCTGAAAAGGCAGCGTCTCTTCTCAAAGTCCAGATCTTATTATTTATTTGTATTTATTATGCGCTGCATATCACCATGAGTGCTGACAAATCTGCAGTCCCACATCTCAGAAATGAGCTAACCTGCACTTTACTCCTGGAGTCCCAGATGTAGGAAGAAGATGTAGCTGGGGAAGGAGCAGTAAAAAAAGGCAGCAAAGCAAGACCCACAGCAACTCTGCCTACTGATTCCTATGATATTACACAGGTCTAACTATAGTTTGTCTTTTTAACTTGGTCAAATTCTCTTGGAAAAAAATGAATCCTCTGCACAAAGAAATATTGCTGTTCTAGTTACCTTGTTGTACATGTCAAGAAACAGATCACGTTTATTATTGTTTAGGCTTGTACATTACTTACTCCATTTCATTGATAGCTGTGCCAGTGCACACAGGAACAAAAATAAATCCTAATGAACGCTACAATGACAGAAAGCAGTTGTATTGAAGCGTGGGACATGCTCCAAGTCATGAAGAATGACTGAAGAAACCAGGCACAATGGGCAAACATATACTAACCAACCCAGAAATGCTCCATGAAGGTGTGGAAGAACACACCTCCACTAGAAATGCACTGAAGGAAGGAATTTCAGGGCTCCTTCGTGCTCCAGACAAGCCACGCAAGCACTTTGGACTTAGACTGGGACAAACTTATAATGATTTGCAGGATCTTGCAGTGAGTCAGGGATGATTCATTAATGAGCAGTAGAAGCAGCGTACAATTCCCCTGTCACTGAAACACCCAGCATTTCACCACGGGCTCCCCAGAGACAGGATTTTCCTTTACATTTAAGAATCCATTTCAGTAAATCACTAAGCAGATACTCGATAGTACAAGCACACGTTGCTGCACAGGAAGGCAGGATCTGCTCCGGACCATGCTACACGGCACTCCCCTCTCAGCAGCACAAATTCAGCTGTTGTGCCTCCAGCTGCCCGTTCTTTCTTCTTCATCTCCAGGGTTCACAAAACTCCATGTAAATTCCAGTGCTAAAGCATGGGCACGGAAGTAATCCCTTTGCAGACGATCAGAAATTCACCCTGGCTTGCCTTGCTTTATTGCATGCTGTCATTCCTGCGATTGCTCCTTCTGGCACAGCTCCATTGTCTTAAAATAGACCATCTCTGAAAGGGCAGTCATTAGTGTCAGCAGTTTCTTTTGAACAGAGAGAAGTACCAGGCGTTTCAGGAACCCCACAGCTTCTTCTTTTCAATGCCACAATAAAGACAAATCTTCTGAGCACGTTTCTGTGCCAAACATCTTTCTGGCTGAACTGATGTCCCATCATTTTCCTTTCATGCTTCCAATTAGACGAAAGAATTTTGCACGGGATTTCCCGTAATGACATTTATTGTCACATCTGCTGTGTATGAGCACCTACCTATAAGCTGTGTGGCAATGACATGACAGTTAAACTGGGCCTGAATACTGTAGACTCAGATAATTGATGTTGTGCAACAGAGGCTTTCTTTAGGAGTCTTTCCATCTCCTATAATCTGTGCCAGGAAGTTTTGTCCACTGTGTTGTAATCTTGCTTGTAATGACACTTCCCACAGTAGGAAATAAGTGTCCTAAGAATTAATAGGAGTTTTAAAGAGATTAAATCATTAGGGCCTTTGCTAAGCAAACACAGCATTATTCATATGCTTAGACTTTAGCATGTGCTTAAATGCTTTTCACAAGTGTAGCTGAAGGAAAGAGTCATCTCACCCAAAAACGTGCTGCATAATTAGAGGTGAAACAGCTATATACCCCTTCCAGGGCACCGAGATAAATACGACCTGCTGTCTCACCCCAGCTTTCTATGCATGTTCCTGCCTCACATAAGCCCTTTTGCGATGCTCCCTCTCATTCCTCAGATGCTTTTACAGTCACTGCTGATGTGTTTTGTGAAAAACAAAGTAAGGCACTTTTCCTGAGGCAGGGCATCTTCTCTTCTCTGGGCTGATTTCACCTTTTTATCTTGAATTCACCACACTGTACTTCACTTCCAACCAGCACTATAAAAGAAACTGTGTTTGGAAAGCTTTTTTTAAAATTCTTTACCTTCTTAAGGTTGTTGCTGCTCAGGTAATTTTCCTTATCACTATGATGTTGACTCAGAGCAGTGCAGGGCAGATGGAGGGAAGGAAGCAAGGACACCAGGTCAGCACCAGGACTTTTCTGCGCCCCGAGGACAAGCCAATTATACTTTTCAGCCAGGCCTTGGGCAAAGTCAGTAAAAGATGTAATAAAACAGTGCTTCCTTTCAGTTGTGAAGATAGACACATCTTCAAGCCAAACAGGAGATTTTTAAGTCTCTGTGTTATAGCAGAGCTGTAAATACAAGCAGAAATGCTTCCATGCCTGCAGATTACTTTGCCCACATTTTGGTCCCGTGAGTGGCACAGGAACACAGAGCCAGTGTGTCACAGTCTGCTTGCTGCCACGCTTTCTGCGTGGTGGCACATGAAGATGTAATGCAAAAGGTGAATTCACTTGAACCTTAGAAGCTACTTGGAAAAGATTTGCAGCTTTTGTATCTGTTTCCATTGTGATGACTTCTGAAGCTGAACACTTGCTCGTGATTTTTCTAGTCTACTAACTCCCCTATTTTTCCTCAGCTACGGTCAGAAGTTTGTGCCAGTGTCATTTGGCAGGCCTGGCCCTTGGAGGGAGCTGTTCCTCCTCCTGATGACAGCTGCCTTGGCCTCTTCCGCTATCAAGGCTTTTCGAGATGTGAAGACGAGGAAACTGGCGGCAGCGTTGAACAAGATTTATTCAGCAGTTTGTTACCGCAGAATCACAGACCCGCATAGGCTGGAACAGGCCTCCAGAGGCCACCTGCTGAGACCCCTGCTTAAAGCTGGGCCAGTGAGAGCAGGTTGCTCAGCAGAGCTTCAAAACCTCTGAGAATGAAGATTCAACAACTTCTCTGGGCTACAACAGTCTGCTCCACTGTTTGACCGTTCTCACAATGAATTTTTTCTGCAGTTTCCAATAACTCCTCTGGTTCCAGCTTGTTCCAGCTTGTGTCCACTGCACCTCGTTGTAGCCCTGTCCACTGCACTGCTAAGAAGAGTTTGGCACCATCTTCTCTATACTATCTCATCTGATGGCATTTCTGGGCTCACCCCAGCATGTTCATGTCTTTCCTGTACTGGGAAGCCTGAAACTGAACCCAGTACTATGGATGTGCCTCCCCAGCACTGAGCAGAGGGGAAGACACATTTCCCTTGACTACTGGCAACATTTGCTGATATGGCCCAGCATACTGCTGGCTCATGTTCTACTCGTTGTCCACCAGGACTCCTAGATCTCTTTTTGCAGAGCTGCTCCCCAGCCAGTCAGCCCTGAGCCTGCACTGGTATATGGGGTTGTTCCTCCCAGGTGCAGGACTTTGCATTTCAGGATTCCTGTCTGCCCATTCCTCCAGCCTGTCCAGGTCCTCCTGCACAACAGCCTGCCCTCCGGCAAGTTGATCACTTCTCTCAGTTTGAAATAGTCCACAAAACTGCTGACAATACACTCTCTCTAATCATCCACAAAACTAGTAAATATACTAAAGTGTTGGCCCCGCAATGGTCCCTGAAGGTTGTCACTAGTTGGACTTTACACCACTGATAAAATCCTTTGAGCCTTCAGGTCCAACCAGTTTTCTGCTCATCATCCACGGCACTAGTCCATATCTCAGCAGTTTGGCTGCATGGATATTGTGGTGGATAGGCACTAAAGTCAAGGTAAACAGCATTCCCTTCTCCACCAAGATCATAGAAACCAGTCAGGTGGATCAGGTGTGTTCGTCCCATTCACATTCTTGCCCTTCACATCACCAGAATTTACTTTTAGGAGAATTTGCTTCATGATTTTCCCAGGGACTGAGGTGGGTCTTCAGTAGTAAAAGTAGAAAGACTCTCAAAATATTTCAGACAGAGAATAAAATATTAACTCCTGTAAAAGAAGTAGTATCATTGTAAGTGTTCAGAAATATACCTGGAAAAGTGGGCTAAACCCCCCAGAGATTATTGTATTGCTTTTATAGGAACCCAGGGGTGAATGAGAGCAACAAAGGGACTGTCACCACCACGGCAGTAGTGTGAGGGGCACTGCACTGAGACTGTCTCCTACTCAAGCTTCCAACGGTGAGACGTCGGCCAGCGCTGCCACTGCAGTACTACCTGTGTCCACCTCTGCACTGTGTTGCTCTGTAATCCCTGATGGTGAGGTCTCGATCAGATCAGGAGCACCACGTAGTCCGTGCTTAACTAAAACCCCATCTACTTTTAATGCTCAAGTGTTAATTTACAGTTGTTAGTGGCATAGGAGAGATCTAGGGTGAAATGTACAGTATTCAGGGAAGGTCGTGAATCGACTGCCTTTGGATTTTAGGAAGCTGTTCGTCTGCCTGCAGTGTTTCCTTACAAGTATATTCTATTGAAATTTTGAATTATTTTTTTTTTTGGACTGGAAGGACAATAAGTACTCACAATCTGTTCTTGCCCATTGTGCTTCTGGTAGCCAAAAAAAGACACCAAAAATACCATTCATATGTGCATAAAGATTACTAATGACATTCCACCACCTGTAATATTTTATAAGAATGAGATTTAAGTAGTTCAAGAAACTGATACAAANGTAGTTCAAGAAACTGATATAAATAAAGATGCTCTAAAAGTTCATTTTCTTCAGAAACAGATACTTTTTGCTAAGAGTTACCTGCTTTCTAGTTCTCATTTTATGAGACCAAACAATGTGACAGCAAAGGGCTGGACAGGGAACAGTCCAGTACAGGTAGCAGTGAGGAGTAAAACACCACCCTGTGGAGCTAGGAATAGACCAGCATTTTGATTATCAATGCTAGAAGCAAAGTCCTACTTCCCATCATATATGATATACTGCCAGTTTGAGACTGAATATTAGGGAATCTCCTGGATTAAAGAAGAT
>VWZZ01003654.1:13514-26213 GCA_013399095.1 Psophia crepitans | reverse complement strand
GGTGAGGTGGGGGGGGGGGGGGGGGGGGGTGAACAGATTCAGTAGGTGGCATTTTCATCCTGACTTAGTATTAGGGACTGAGGATGGCAGGATGGTTTTCTTAGCCTTGGTTTCAGAAGGAACGTGGCCATGTTTCCAGCCCTGTGTTTGTAGCTCCCGTACATGTCCCTCTTCAGCCTGAACCTTCCTTCTATTCACCATGAGTGAAAAGGTGACACACATTAAGGTTTAAAACAGTTGCAGCAGTATTTAGGAGAAATGGAGACCTTCAAAATAGCACGCAACCATCCACTTCCCTGGCATTCATTTTGGACGCAGGTCATTTTTATGAATGAGCAGTGACACATAAAACCTGATCCAAAGCTCACTGGAATCAAGGCGAACACTTCTTTTTGTTTCACTGGATTTGGGTCAGCTGCGTGATAAGCTGAAGGGGTTTGCACACATCCAGCAAGAGCGTGGAGACAATTAAAAGCTTATCTGCAAAAACTGGGTCTACAAGATGCTGTTCTAAGGGATTGCCACTTGCCCTTGTAAAATGCTCTGCTGCCTGCTTTCCTGCCTGAACCATGAAATGAGCCTGATGGATGAGCTACTATAAAAGGTACAAATACTCTCTGTGAAAAAATAAAGCCTGCTATTCCCTGATGTTTTCTGTTGCTGAATCCTCTAATAATTGAGACTGCTCTGCCAAGAAAAATTTACAGGCTCCTTGGCAATTTATTGCAGTGTCTGAAAGGCTACCCGTTATCCGCTCACTACAACCTTTAACACCAACTCACAGTGATCTCAGAAATTACGTGGGGAACGAGCAGAATTTGTGTGTGTTCGTCCTATTAAAATTATTGCTGCAATAGAAGGACCATCTGTCCTTGTAATGGGAGAATCTGCTTTAAAATTACCTAACTCTCTTCTCAGCTAAGTATGTATATAATTTGTTCTTTTAAAAAAAAAAAAAAAACACAAAAAAAAAACGAAGAGAAAAGTTTTGGTTTGCTGAGTTTTTTTTTCCCACAAAAAGACTCCGGAGAGCTTTTTCTAACATAATTTTGTCCTGTTTTCCTATGCTGTAGCACTGTTAACATCAGTGGATTTGGTCGGTCCTAATTTACCCCAGCAGAGAGACACCAGACCTGCAGAGAGCTGAGCCTGGAGCACATTTAATGACACCTGCATTGAAGAGTCCTGGTCAACCCCTAAGGATATTCCAGACCAACTAACAAGGGTTTACTAGCCCAACAAGGGAGATGTTAACATTGATCAGGTTAACGGAAGAAAAGCTACAACCATGAGCTCATGCTCCCCTCAGAGGATGCTGTTTTGAACCTGTCAATCAGAGAAGATTTGGGCAGGATTTTCTGCTGCAGATCCCCTGGGTTTGAAGGCAGCAAGGCTGTGTCTTTATTTAAAAGCAGTACAGGTCAGAGTCAAAAGCCCCAAAGGGAAACTGGCACTTCACAGTTTGTACCCATCCGTGCAGTCTTTTCTCTGCTTCCCTGAATCAAGGTGGCCTCACCCAGGGTGCCCACAGGGAACCAGTCCTGCTTTGCACCCTCCCCAGTGCATGTACCAAACCTTTTCTGGATGCACATGAGTCTGTACTACCAAAATTCTTCTGCAGAAATGACATAAATCCTGGCTATTGTTAACATGAATGGCCAGCCTGGGAAAGTCTTTAAGAACAAAGCTGCTTTGAAACATATGGTAGGCACCCGCAAGATGTTTTCTGGCTTCTGTTTATCTTCATTGTGTGCAGAGGTGCTTATTACCATTTGCCTGTAACTTTAGCTTGTCAAACTGTGATTCGTCTGTTCTCCAAATTAAAATGGACAATGGGAATATGGCCATTTTCCCAGCTCACAGTGCAATGCTGGCCATGTGTTACAGGGAGTGATGATCCTCTAATCATGTAATAATCCAAATGTCTGGGAAGAAAAAATATAATTAGCTCTTTAAGAAAACAGAAAATCTCTCCTGTTAGGCCAGACCTGATTTAGCAATTTCATCGTTCGTGTCCAGCCAGGCAACACAAAGTGCAAACTTTCCTTTCATTTGGCAGTAGCCTACATAAGGCATATGAAAACCTCAGATGCAAAATCAAACGCCATGTAGTAGGCGAATATGTAAGTAAGGCTTTGTTCCAGTAATTACTAAGCTCTTTTTTCGGGCTTAGGTCTATGATCCCAGCCTTAAAGAGGTATCTGGTTTGATGCAGATACTGCTGTGGGACGCCAGACTTGTCTGGGCTTGTTGGTGCCGAATACAGGGCCACTGTGAGTCGGCACAAAGTAGTGGGACCCGACTGGAGCGAGAGTGCAGACTGAGCAACGTGCTTGTCTTGCACCGATGAGCACTGGACCTGAGCAAAGCCAAGGGATGAGCAACTTGCTCGTCTGGACAGATGCGGTGCCTGACAGCCTAATACTCGAATCAACTGAGTGATGCCTGGGGTGAGGGGGAGGCTTCACAGCCCGACGTTACTTTGGTAAAGCTAAACAGACCCCCGCACCTCTGTAGCGAATGCCTTTGTTCTCCGCTACTCCCCCCTTGCTAAGGGCCAGTCAGCACATGATACTTGACTTAGTCCCACCTCGCCAAATGTATAAATCTGTCATCTACAATCCTCTATTTTGAGAATGAGAACTTCAACCATCTGGACAGGTTGATGGGCCTGGAACATTCTCCTTCCCAAGGAGGGACGTCTCTTTGGTAAGACTTGCGTCTCCGACTATGTCAGATGTTACCCCAGGAAAGTATCGTTAACAAAAGTGCTGAACTATTAACCTGAGCTTGATTTTTGCTGTAAGTGTATTTATCAATGGCAATTCCAAACTTTCTATATCTGTTGCCTCAATAAATTACCTATCTTTTTCAACTTTGTGAAACTGTCTCAGTGAAAGTCCTTGAGAGTGCTTTGACAGGCAAATGTTGACTCTGGTAAGCGGCTACACACATAATCGTTTAGACATAAACCATTGAACAAGTCTGGGACTAAGACTGGACCTAGCCACACCTAGACTCCTCTCTGAGAAGGAGTTTAGAAAGCAAGGGGGTCCTTTCTGAACCTCATGACTCAACAGGAGGGCCTCCCTCAGCCATGTGTCAGGCTCATTCCCATCTATGAGACAGGTGTCTCCTGTCAGACTATCCCTGTGGCTGCAGCACCTGCCTCATACATCACCTTGCCCCTTGGACCTTCTGCTACTCGTCCTCCCCGCACCTGCCCACAGCACTGGTAGTTCAAAGGGATGCAACGCCCCACCCCTCAGCTCACATCCCCATGCAGGATAAAGCAAATACAGGAAACGCTTATAGAAACCCCTTCATGCGCAGCCTGGGAGGATGTCAGAATAAGGATTCTTGAGAAATATATGTATTTTATTTCAGTGAAACCTGAAAAGTTTTAGGGCTGACTGTTCTCTTTTTGAGCACAGACAAGGGTGAAAAGAGTGTGTCGTGGTTTTACCCCAGCCAGCTGGGCACCACGCAGACGGTCGCTCAGCCCCCCTCATCAGGAAGGGGGGAGAGAATCAGAAGAGTGAAAGTGAGAAAACTCGTGGGTTCAGGTACAAGAGTTTAATCAGTGAAGCAAAAGCCGCGTGCACAAGCAAAGCAAAACAAGGAATTAATTCACCGCTCCCCACGGCAGGCAGGGGTTCAGCCATCCCCAGGGCAGCAGGGCTCCGTCACGCGTAATGGCGACTTGGGAAGACAAACGCCATCACTCCGAACGCCGCTGCCCCCCCCTTCCTCTTCCCCCCAGTCCCTTATAAACCGAGCATGGTGCCATATGGTATGGAATGTCCCTTTGGTCAGTTGGGGTCAGCTGCCCTGTCTGTCCCCTCCCAACTCCCCGCACACCCCCAGCCATCCCGCCGGCGGGGCGGTGCGAGAAGCAGCAAAGGCCTTGGCTCTGTGTGAGCATCGCTCAGCAACAGCAAAAACATCTCTGCACTATCAGCGCTGCTTCCAGCACAAACCCAAAACACAGCCCCATACTGGCTGCCATGAAGAAAATTAACTCTCTCTCAGCTGAAACCAGGCCAGAGTGGAAAACCCACAGTTCAGCTGAGAGCCACAACTGCTTTTCTACAAAACATCCAGTTATAATTTTTTTAGCTGATCAAAATTCAGAATTTTGATATGGTGGGCAATTCTGACATTTAAAAGAAACAAATCAAGTGCCCTGAAAAACATTCAGCTGAGGTTGAGTTTTCTTGAGCAGTGGGACCCTAACAAAAATCTTATGCTTATTACTTCCCCTCCTTTTCTGCTAATAGACATGTCTTCCCACGGAGTGTTTCAATTTCCCTGAACAGGAATTTCCCAACAGTGAATAATGGTCTGCCAGAAAATGTACAACAAATTTGCGAATTTTAATAACACCAAAGAAAAAGTATCTCTCCAGCAGAAGAGCAAGATTATTTTGGCCCTCAGATTTCCCTGCAGCAGAGAAGGTGTTTGCACTGTTCTGTACCTTTGGGCTGTGGTCCAATGCCAGGTATTTTGATGGAAATAGCTCTCTGCTGTACTAATGCTCGTAGAGTTCATACAGTCAATGTCAGTTCAACCCTTGATCTTCACACTAATCTAATGTGGTTTAACCCCAGCCGGCAACTAAGCACCACACAGCTGCTTGCTCACTCCCTGTCCCCTGATGGGATGGGGGAGAGAATCCAAAGGGTAAAAAAAAGAAAAACTCATGAACTGAGACAGAAATGGTTTAATAATTGAAACCAAGTATTATAATAATAATAATAATAATAATAATAATAACAACAACAATAATAACAACAACAACAATAGTAATAACAACAACAATAATAATAACAACAATAACAACAATGATAATAATGTAAAGGAAAATAACAAAAAGAGAGAGATATAAACCCCAGGAAAAACAAGTGATGCAAATGAAAAAAACAATTGCTCACCACCTGTTGACCAATGCGCAGGCAGTCCTCAAGCAGCAATTGCTGCTCTCCTGGCCAACTCCCCCAAGTTTATACGCTGAGCATGACATCATATGTTATGGAATATCCCTTTGGTCAGTTGAGGTCAGCTGTCCTGGCTGTGCTGACTTAGCAACAACTAAAACATCAGTGTGTTATCAACATTTTTCTCATACTTGATCAAAACCACAGCTCTATACCACTATACACAGCACTAAGAAGAAAATTAACCCTATCCCAGCCAAAACCAGGACATCTAACTAGTCATCACATCAGTGAGCGATAAGGAAACCTATCACTGGGCACTTCTTTCAAAGAGAGACATTCCTATCTTTTCTTTGTTGTCTGGCTGTGCAGAAAGAATAATGCTGCCACAGGCAGGGCAGTTGGGGCCACTGCTTTTAATCCATTGTGCAGAGGTAGCAGAGGTGTGAAATGCAGTTATAGCTCAGGGCTCCTCTCTTCTTGTTAATATGTGGCTGCTTAAGGATTAGCTGTGCTTGGTCAGATGAGAATTATCCAGTATTAGTGAAGCACCTTCATCTAAAAAGCCAGGATTCATGGGAACACTGAATGCAAATAAGGCTATGGTAAAACAGTCATTAAATTCCTTCTGCTAATATCAAATGAAAAGCTCTGAGCATCAGGAGGCCATGGTAGAAGACAAGAAAAATGTTTCCCACCATCCAGGGATAACAGATGAGGCAGCAGATGCCAGCATAACAACTGTGGGAGTGCAATACTTTATGTAGGGAAGTGGCACATCTAGGTGGGAAGACAACAGAGCAAGTGGATGTGCTGCCAGAAGGTTCAGCAACATCTGCGGACCCTGGTATGTGGTACAAAGGCATCCTTCCCCATGTGAACTCCCAGCTTTGAAACCTTACCTTGGTGTTGGTTCCTCACAATCTTCAAAGAGCAATTGGATCATTCATATACTTGCATCGAATTTTGGAGAAGTGTTATGTAAACACCAGGAACTGAAGAAAAATTATGCCAGTGCCCTTGGAATAAACAAATGGTCAAAAGGATTGCTTTTTGGCTTTGCAGCTCACCTGCAACCCGGTACACTCAGGCAGGTAATTTCTTGAACCAAGCGCGAGAGTTAGCAGTGACTGAGTACAAAAACCCACCAAGAACTCCTGAGAAGATTGGCAACTCTAAGTCATGATCCAAAGCCCCAAAATCAGGACGCAATCCTTAAAATTCTTTGAAAGTTAATAATGTTTGATTCTTTTTCTCTCTTCTGTGCCTTAACAGAAGACGTTACTAAGCAGTTCTCTGCAATTCCATCACATGTCATGTAACTCCTCTCACAGTCACATCTCAGGGATGGAGGAGTTTATTGTGCGACCACAATTTGACCACATAATCATAAGACTGGGTGAACTAGGACTTTGGGAGAAATACTGCATGTTGTTCAGTCTTCATGACAACATAAAGAGGGTTGGGAACACTCTTGTGTTATCTCTGGGGAGCAGAGCATTTGGGCAGGAATAGCTCTGCATGCCCACAGCAGGCAATGGTGTCAGCAACTTCCTTAAGAATAAAGAGTGATTTTTGTATTACAAAGGACTAAGTCTGGCAACTTTTTCAACCACCCGCAAACATCAACTCTTATTTCATCCTAAACTGAGTTTTGAAATGTCTTTAAGAAATAGATTCAACTTGCCTGCTGCAAAATGTCACCAGTCCCTAGCCTACAATCCACACCAAATGCTCAACCCTGCAAGACAGCTGTCTCATGGTCACAGAAAGAGCAGAGCCATCTCTGGGGTCATCTGTTCCAGCCTTCGCACAAGAGTTACCCTCTGAGGCTGTGCCTGAGTCTGTCACCTCCACCAGGAACATCTCTGTAGAGATCTACCTTGCCCAGTAACATCAGCTCATCTTTCTTCTGTCCCTACTTGTGGGGTAATTTTTATGGTACACCTTGAGGCGGCTCCAGGAGAGGTATTCCCACTGGCCAGAGAGACCCACCCTCCTCAGGCTCTTTACACTGAGCACCGACCCTGCCTTTAATCAGCATCAGTACCTAGAAATGCTGAAATGTCATGATCTGTTGTGAAGAACCAGGTCACCTGCTGGTAATCCTTCTCTGTCATCAGGAGTACAGGCGAATACAGAGCAGTGTTCTGCACCTCTCCACTGCCCACATCCACAGAGCTAAGAGAGGCTAAAGTTCGGGGGGTGGACCTGTTCTAAAGGCCCTCTGCCCTCTTTGAGGAACAGAATGATCTCTGTGGCTCATAACACTTTGAAATATTAGTGGAAAATCCTTAAAGACCGACAGCATTGCATTTGCTGTCAGATCACAGCTAAACTGAAAACACAGTAGGCGAAGAACTCCCTGCTGAGCCCTAAAGCCGCGTCTCGTATTTGCAGTGAGTTTACCAAATCAAATCACAGGGCTATTTAGAGAAACTGAAAACTCTGTAAAGTCTCGCAGGCAATACGTGCTCTCAGATGCAGTGGAGCATCTCACGTTCAGCTCCAAGTGAGGAAGGGGTGTATACAACAGCACCGCTGGCAAGGCTCTAAAGAGCAGCACAAAACAGGTAATAGAAGTGCGCCGAAGTGCCAAGAAAAATACATCTCAAGTCAGCTGAGTGCCTGAGTTGAGAAATAGACCCCATTTACAAGGTACAGCCAAGTTTGGGAATGCAATTGCAGGTAAAATAGTCAGATAGAGAAACAAATAGGCTCCTGCTTGAGAGATTTGCAAATCACTTACCCCATCTGCAGCAAGCCCAGCAAGCTAAATTGGATTTGGACTTGCTGAGAAATCTGTAGAGAAATTATGTTTTCTTTTATTTCCCCATGGATATACATTTTCACTGCTCTACCTCCCGCCATCCACCAAGAGGACGGATAAGAACGATGGTCAATGAAGTGTAATGTGAGCGGCACGGAGGGAGGAAGCTGCTGCCTCACCAGTTATGCTGCCGTGCGCCTGTGAAATCCCATCAGATGCGGGCGTAACAGCACTCCCTCTAAGGGCACTCATTTTTGCACCAAAATCGATTGTGTATGAAGAGTTTCAACAGAAGTTTTCAAATTGGGCTCTGGTTTGGGGCAAGTTCAGTTGCTTCTTTTTGAGAAACATTGATACACCTCGCTGATGTTGTAGGTGATATTTTTTTTAAGAAAAGGACCAGTTTGTTTTCCTATGACAGGTGCTGAAAAGTAAAAGACCCTGATTCAGGATACGTTCTGGTCGCCATCTGCACATGCTAAAAACCATGCTAACATGCTAAAAACATGCTAAAAACATGCTAACACCTTAAAGGAAAAAATTATTAAGTTATTTTGTTTTCTAATCACTGCCCTTGGAAGAAAAATAGCCAGATGTTCCTTGACAAGCAATGCTATTACCAGCAACAAGGAGATATTATTTATTGACCATAGCTAGAGTGAATAAAGCTGCTCTTAAGCGACTCTGCTCTCTGTAAGTGTAATAACACAACAGTAGATGGCTGCTCAAATCTTCCTAAGGCTACCAGAAAGAAAGGCTGTGTTTCGTCACCTTTCTGTGCAAGACCATATAGAGAAATGACAAGATCTGTAACTCTGTCTTACTTGCAGTTAGGGACTCTGTCTCAAGTTGAGTTTTCCTGGACCAGCTCAGTACAGCCAGCCAAAATAAAATGGTTTGAGAGAGAGGTTGGACTGCTGAAACACAAGAGCAGTAGACACTTATTTGCTCTTTTACATGATCACCTGCTTCAGGGTAGGGCCTGCAGCTTGGATTTTCAAAAATGCCTTTTTAGAGCCCACCGAAATCCACACGAATTGACATCGATCATCTAAAGTTGCAGATTTCTTCTGCAGAGGTACTTTGACATTAACTTTCACCAAGTACTCCTTACTTTTTGCTGCAATTAAACGTGAATTGATGTAGAGAGGGATTTTTCTGTATTTGCTGATAATTACATTGTATTTTTGTTACTAATTTATCTAGCAGCATTCTGCAAATGTAAATTAAAACAAGACAGATTATTCTTTTAAATGGAAATTTCATAGTCAAGTTACCATGACAAGAAACTGAAGGTAGCTGTGCTTTCTACTTAGCTCAAACGTCATATTGCTGAGCAAGATGAAACATTGCATGGCGATGAACATGCAAAGAGAATTTGTTACTGAACTTCAGTCTCCGAATTCTTGTGCAGTTCCTAACTCACAGGGCCACATTTCAACCGTTAATGCCAAAGGAGGGTTGTCGGCAGAGTGCAGCAACAGCCTCTGCTCAGCAGGAGGAACACCACCTCTGCCTCCCTGCCTCTCACAGCTGAGGCTCAGAGACATCCCCTGCACCGCTCCGGATGGCAGCAGCAGCTCCCTCTTGGGTGTGCTGGAAGGCTGTGAAATCCCAGCAAGCAACATGGGAGCCTTTTAGTGTGAAGTTATGCCCAAGATGAAACTCCACAGGTATTCCCTGCTCCTCTTCATTTCTCTCCCCCATTTCATTCTGCTTTTTCCCCTTCCAGCTTTTACTGCTTTTCTCTCTCTATTTTTTCCTTATGGGTCTTTTAATCTCTACTTAACAATTTCCCTGGAAATACCATGACAGCTTTGGCGTTTTAGTCAGCAGAAATCTGTGAGGCAACCACCTTGTCTATTATAAACAAGAAAGCATGAAGGAGCCAGATAACTCCATTCACACCTTCCTCCGTTTGGCCCAATGCTGTAATAACAGGGTCCAGCCGAAAGGAAACATTTTGTGCTTTCCAACCTGCCAATGCATTGTACAAAATTTATTGAGTTACACTGCATCAATATTTTTGGAGGAGTGTAAAAATAGTATTTGCCTCACTCCCAATTAATTTCTGAAAGAAAAGTATTATGATGGACTGTGTTAGGAAACATGACATCTACTCATTTAATGTCTTCTGCACTGCAAATGTAAGCCATGTAATTGCAGATATGCAAATATAAAGATATGGTAAAAGACAGCTTTCTTCAAACATACCCAACGTGAGAGGAGATAACAGCTCATTGCAGGTTGCAGAGATACCAGCTGTAAAAAGAAACAATGAAGGCAAAGTCCAATGTTAACTGTGAACCTGAAGGTCTGCCAAGTCCAGGCAACCTGAGGCCACTTAAAATTTAATAGCACTCCCCTGAGAAAGTCTAAATGAGCCAGCTGTCCTCAGGCAACTTCAAACATGGGATGGCACCTACTACAGGAGTACTTTTCACCTGCCATGGACACTGTGCACCCAGCCTGACATCTGCAGGGGAAAACAATCTTAAATATGAAGCATAACAGTGGGAAAGTTAACAGGTTTGGGAGAGGGATATTCTGTGAGCATAGAAAAATACCCTCAAAGCTTGTCTTACAGGAGTAGTGATGAAAGGTTCACCCCCAAAGAAATTCTGGGAGCAATTTTCATCAGATGTACCCAGTTGCATTGGGTCCCAGATTATTGGATTTTTTTAAAAGGCAGTAAAATGTCTGATGTATACCAGAACAAGGCTGAGATAAAGTTTTTGTGTTAAGTGATGCAAAATCCTCTACAACCCATGTCATGTAAGAAACAAACCTTCAGCGTAAGGCACAGGATTCACCGATGAAGTGATTTGCCATCTGAACGAAACACCATTTGGTTTACAAGCGAGACTGACAACTCTAGAACAAGGCAGGTGGGGAACATTTCCATTGGGAAAACAGTGGATAATATTTTCACACTGGCATCACTTAGGAACTTCACTTTCTCTCCACTGAAGAGGCACTCCTGTTCTCTGAGATGAAGGAGTTAGAAGAGTTTCTGGGTTTGAAATTATTCTGCAAGACTCAGGTGACTGTAATTAATGGTTTGGGAGGCATATAAAATGGTTTGAGGAAACAACTTAGATGTATAATCTCTAAGATACTCTGAGGAGTGATGAGATAAGAAAAGGAATAAAATAGTGAGATATTCTGTGAAAAGATGGAGGTATAGAGAGAAAACCTTAGTGTTTTGGATGGTGGGAGTAGACCAAGATTTCTTTATTTGTTTGATCATGAATTCCAAAGCATTGGCTTACTGTCAGCTTTCATCGTCAGCTCTGAAAGCCCCAAAATACTGAAGCATCAGTCACAAATCACACGGTGTACGCTCAAAAGCACCTGGTGAGGCTCCATTGATTTAAATGAAAATAATCTGTTTTCATGGTGGGTTTGGAGGAATCAGAATTACTGCCTAAAGATGGCTTTGATAGTTTTGGTTGAAAGCCTCTTCTGAAAGATCTCAAAGCACAAAATGAGCCAACGGGCCTTTACTTCCTTCAGGTGTTCATTCGGGAAAATTGGGAGAGACTTCCACATTGACTGAGTTTAGGACATGTAGGACCCTTTATAAATAGGGTAATGAACTAATTGTATGAAAACAGAAGTGAGTTGTATACTTTCTAAGCATGTAGCTCAATAAATACTGCTATGATACTCAAAAAAACTTTCTTGTTCTTTTTACAGGAACTGTTTCTCCTTCCTTGTTCCATTGAACAATTTTACACAGGAGGAATTATTCTAGATATTTCTTCCACTTTTCATTCACTCTTCATGCGCTTTGAATTGATTCATGCTCCATGGCAGTTCCTGGAAATTAAAATACGAAGGAGAAAAATAGGTGCCAGACTAAAAATAACAGCCGATGAAGCGTAGTTTAACATCCATAGTTTAATATCTTAGTTACTCTAGCCAAAACTGTGAGTCTCCATGGATCAGCCTGCATTTTTACTTATGTTCTAACTTCAGCTGTCTCAGGTCACTAAGCGACTTCAGTAGCGACTTCAGTATCTAATAGGGATAAATAGATACCAGTAAACATAAACACAACTCATCTTAAAACTGTGGGTCGAGAGAGGTTACACGAATCACCCTCTGAAAGTGATTTCTCACTCATCGACTGCAGAAAGAGGCTTAGGGACAAGTTTAGCCCAGATACATGCATTTAAGTAAAGTATTAGATGAGATGAACCCCAACTCTCAATGGCAACACGTTTGTGAATAAATGCCATGACAGAGGTACTAAACAGCTGTATTAATACCTGGGGCACCTAAACTCTCATACAACCCATTCCACACACACCTGCCAAGATCATCATCTATATTCATTTGGGCCATTTTCACTGTGTCCAGGAACCTTTTCCCTCCCACAGCTCTATGGCATTAACATCCTTTGCTTTAAGACACGCTGCTGCCAGCCCTTCACTCATCTATTCCTGCAAGCAATCTCCTCAGTCCCCACCGCTACCCAACGAAGGACGATGCAAGCCTGATGGCCTGTACTTTCCACTACCTTCAGAAATATTTTAAACTTTGCAAAAGGAGCTGCATAAATTTTTCCTCTGGCCCCCTTCAGCTCTCGTTCCTGACATCTCTTGGTTCCTGCTGCAAACAACCAAGTGGAGAGCAACTCCAGTGTGTTGTGTGTGATGGCATGCATATTTGTTGCATGTATTTGTGTATGGATAGGTATACACACAGATATACTTTTATATGCACATGAAAATAAAAATCTGTCAAGTGTATTATTGCTTTGAGTTTGTATGTCAAGGTTTGGGGGGGGTGGGGGGGGACAGGGGTGGCAGTTTCTGCAAGGAGCTGCTGAAAGCTTCCTCTGTGTCTGATAGAGTCAATGCCAGCCAACTCCAAGATGGACTCGCCGCTGGCCAAGGCCGAGCCCATCAGTGACATTGGTAGCACCTCTGGGGTAACATATTTAAGAATGAAAAAAACCCCAAACAATCACAGGGGCTTTTGCAG
>VWZZ01003654.1:0-13329 GCA_013399095.1 Psophia crepitans | reverse complement strand
TGGTGAAGAACTCCAGCCTGTGGGAAGGACTCACATGGGAGAAGTTCGTGGAGGACTGTCTCCTGTGAGATGGACCCCAGGCTAGAACAGGGGAATAGTGTGAGGAGTCCCTGTCCTGAGGAGGAAGGAGCAGCCGAAACGACATGTGATCAACCGACCACAGCCCCCATCGCCATCCTCCTGTGCCGCTGGGGAGAAGCAGGGAGAGATTGGGAGTGAAGTTAAGAAGGGAGGGGTGGAGGGAGATGTTGTAAGATTTGGGTTTATTTCTCAGTGCTCTATTCTATGTTCTGCTCGCTAATAAATTAAATTAATTCCTCTCTAAGTCTGGTCTGTTTTGCCCATGACAGTAATTGGTGAACGATCTTTCCATATTCTTATTTTGACCCACAAGCCATTCATTATACTTTTCTCCCCTGCCTAGGTAGGGAGGGGGAATGATGGAGTGGCTTTGGTGGGCACCTGGACTGCAGCCAGGGTCAACCCACCACAATTATGAAGGTCCTACTCCTGAAGACATCTGCATATGAGAGGACCTTCATGCCTGTGTGGATGCAGATGCAAAGATCTGGATCACAGCCAGCCTGTGCAGCCTATGGTCCCCTTGAGATGTCACTGAATTTCGTTCCTTCAGAGGCAGGAATGTCTGGAGCTTTCAGAGAGTCTGACTTTCTACAAACACCCCAGCCAAGAGGAGTAAGGTGACAATTTCAGCCCGTGAGTCATGGCAGGCATGATAAAATAGATTTGAAATTTAGAAAATGTCCACTGTTGATGAGGTTAAAAAAACCAAACAAAAACAAGCAGACATCACTGTGTTGAGATTTTGGAGCTGAATGAAATACACACTCTACATTAAAATCAAACTCTAAAATTGCTTTCAGGCTCTTGAACTTTAGAAGGAGGCTATGGAAAATGGGAAGTAGAGTGCTTGTTTGGGGTTTTTGCTCTCAGTGGTAGAAACCAATGCATTTGAGAAGCAGCAGGTGAGCTTTTGGTGCTCTTGAAATTTCCAGTACTTCAGCATCTGAGTCTCATGAAAAGACTTGGCCATAAAAGTACTAGCAGGAAAATGTGGATTCTTGCAAGTATATCAGGCAAGCAGACAGTTAGCTCTTTACGAAAGAATGAAACATTGCAAATATCACATGATTTTTAAAACTTTACCAGCAATTACAATCTGCACAGTTGCATGTTTCAAGAGCTCAGCAGGCAGTTCTTCCTGAAGCAAATGGGTTCAGTGCAATGTTACCAAAGTGCTGCAGAGAATGTAAATGCAAAATGTGTTATAAAAGTGGAATAAAGATAAGTAAGGGAAGGAAGAAAAAAAAATCTGTGTTCAAAAGTTAGCCAAAAGAGTGTCTTTTATACTGAAAAGATGCAAAGAAAATTTGAAAAAGCACTGAAGTCCCTATAAGCAGCCTTCAGAAACAGAACAGGAGCAAGATGTAAAGACAGGGACTGGTAAGAAGGTATTGGCATTTCATCCTTTACTATTTTAAGAGTAGAAGCATTTCCAACTGAGCCCTTTTTAACATCCAGCATTTACATGTTCAATGGTCTTAGTCCAGCTCCATTACTCAAAATAGGCATGAGTAAGTTTGTTCCCTGAGTAAAGAGACCAGCACCAATAAGAGAACAGGGAGCTAAAAGTCCTTCAGCAGTGGTCAGTGCAAAACAGGTCCACAAATCACACTGAAAAGGAAGGAATAAACTAGTCAATGTTTTCCCATTCTTATGTTGACAGGCATTCACTTTCCACAGCATTCATTTTCATAATCGAAAATAGTCAGCTTCTAGGAAATAAAGTATAAAAGAAAATAATTCAGGACTGAATTCTTTATTAAAATTTCTCAGAATCTGTATTCTTAAAATAAAGCGTTGGGAACTACCCTTAAATGCCAAGGCAAGCAAAGCTGCCTATGCTGGAAACATCTACAAATAAAACGCTTGTGCTGTCCTGTATCAAGACTAAATTTAATGAAACCACAACAAAGCAAATTTCCTCCATTGTTAAATTAAAAACTTACAAACCTATACGCATGGTACTGGTAATGGCACAGAAAGTTGCTAGCATATAATTAAATGCTTAGTGTAAGTTTTTAAAGATACTCCCATACAACATTTTCAGAACTGTTTCTTTGAATACTATAACCTGATTCAAGGAGACTCACATAAGACACCTATGTGTTACTGCAGCTTGATTAAATGTCATTATTGTTGTTCTTTTTATAATTGCTACTATTATTTTTAAAACTGCGCAGCGTCAGTGACTACCTGCACCTGCACAAGGTGAGCATAAGAAAGTCATAAACTACAAACTTATCAGGACCTGCGCATCGCATCTGGAGTATTGCATCCAGTTCTGGGCCCCTCAGCTCAAGAAGGACAGGGAACTGCTAGAGAGAGTCCAGCACAGAGCCACTAAGATGATCAAGGGAGTGGAACATCTCCCTTATGAGGAAAGGCTGAGGGAACTGGGTCTCTTTAGCTTGGAGAAGAGGAGGCTGAGGGGTGACCTCATCAATGTTTATAAATATGTTAAGGGTGAGTGTCAGGAAGATGGAGCCAGGCTCTTCTCGGCCTCACTAAGCGATAGGACAAGGGGCAACGGGTGCAAATTGGAGCTAGGAGGTTCCGGGTTAATGTAAGGAAAAACTTTTTCACTGTGAGGGTGACAGAGCACTGGAACAGGCTGCCCAGAGAGGTTGTGGAGTCTCCTTCTCTGGAGACATTCAAAACCCGACTGGACACGTTCCTGTGTGATGTGCTCTAGGTGGTCCTGCCTTGGCAGGGTGGGTTGGACTAGATGACCTTTTGAGGTCCTTTCCAACCCTTGTGATTCTGTGATTCTGTGATCAAGATTCATCACCCACAAAAAAACCCCAGTGTTGTAAGCAGTCTGGGTCCAGAGGAGTTAATATCTGGCAAAGAAGCAGTGGAAGTTTTGGAAGTGTCAGTCCCTGAGAGTGGAATGTGAATGAATGGGAAGAAGAACTGCCAAATAATGCTAATGACAACAGATGGCAATCTGCAGGTTGTGCTTTATTCAACTGAAATATAGTTGATTAAAAAAATGTTGCCTCTTTCCATAAAGCAGCAGATATGGGAACTTTACCTTACATCTTTTTTTCCCATCAGAAATCAAATCTGTGCCAATGACGCTGGGTTATTTTCTAGAGTAATTTCTATATGTAGTGAATACGAAGTTGAATAGAAATAATCAAAGCCATGTATAAGGCAATTTTTCTTTCAATCTACCAAATGAGATACCCAAACAAAAGAGCTGAGTTAACCATAAGTTGCTCCATTTGTTCTTAACTTTGTTCTCCATCCCTTTGCTTCCAGCTCACCACCTGGTCACTTTGGGACTTTGTCCCCTTGAGGTCTTTCACTCTGACTCGCTGGCCTTTGAAAGCACAGCCTTTTTTCCAAAACTAAGGCCAGCCTCGCAGAGAAAGTATTTTATGCTAATGTTCCATCTGTGAATTGGCTTGGCTATTCAGAAAATTTAAATACGTCCACTATCCACAACAGCTACATCTTCAGCTGGCTCCCATTTGGAGAAGAAGTAATTCAGTGTTAATCCACGCATTATCCTCCAGGGTCATTTAATGCCATGGTAGGAATCAGTCTTCAAAGCACCTTTTGGATAACATTTCTACATGACCCTCTGTAACTCATTCTCCTCCCTAACGCTTTTGCCATAACAACGGGAAATGTTTTGGAGCTCTCAGTTAATAGAGAGCTCACAGTGAGACATCAGATGCATCTTTTCACTCACTGCCTTGCTTTTCACTGTATTCACACCGTTATTATTGTAATATCTAGTATACAGCAAGCCAACATCAGACAACAAGAAGAATTAACTATCCCAGGCTTTGGGCCTTTGAATCATGTATGGTTTTGACCAATGGTTTTGACCGGAACAACCCAATCCTTTCAAGAAGACTCAAACATATCAATAAATCCCAAGGAGACATTTCAAGAGCAATACCTCAGTAGCAAGCAGAAAGGTAACTTCTTTGATAAGTTAGTTAAGATAAAAAGAAAGGAATATCCACCCAGGAGTGTTCCCTATTCAATAAACACCCCTGGAGGGCACAGCAAAACAGCCTCAGGTACTCAAAATAAAGCGATTTCACAGTGATGGTGTGACACTTTTGCAACTGATAGCGTAGTGACACCTGCTGATGAACATATACATTGCAAACACTTGTAAGATGAAGAGCTGGTTCACATCCGCATTAAGCCTACTTTTTCTTCTGTCCCTGAACCCACTCATCTCATGGTACTACAGTATTACCGATAGTGCATTTCCAAGAGCACTGCAGACCCCCAGTCGTTACCCTCGGGCTGTGCCTGCCTATACCACTGATTGGCCATGATGAGCTCATTTGCTCTCTAAATTTAATGCCAACCCTTTTTTATAGGCCTCCAGTTTGGATCATGACTGTGTGAGGGAGGATACATTCTTTTTCTGGACATAACACACAGTGATAACGACACCCGCTTTTTGCAGTGTCACAGCACAAAGGACTTTTTGCACTGCAGCTTGTAAATTAAGGTACTATCTTCATCTGGTTCCCCAATTAATCTCTAATTGTTTGCAAATGATACCCTGGGGACATATCTCAAGACAGGAGCAGGATTCAGAAACAAAGTTGGAGGTCTCTAACTACTCATTCGAACCTTAAAGCAGAGATTGCCTTAGTCCCACTATTTGATGTACTCTCATGCATTTCCACCAACTGGATATATAGGTCCTTAACCATGTGTCCAGGCGATGTTTCTATGTTTCCCTTCATTCACACAATGGTGGAGGAAAGACAGGGAGTCACTTCATTTACTACCAGGCAAGGTTAATTTATATGCAGCTCTAATTTATATAGGGCCTTGAAGAGCTGGATCTTCTTTTCTGGCTCTACCACTGAGCCTTGCAATAACCCTTATCAAGACACTCCTCTGTTAGGAGCAGCGTTCTGTTACCTCCTTCAGTCGTGTCTGTTACCTTCTCAGCGACAAGCTCTTTGGTGCTGCCTGCTTTAGCTCTGTGCTATAAGCCCGCTATAAAGAAGAGCCCCAGACTTACTGAAAAAAAACAAGTCTTCTCAACAGGCAAAGGGTCAGTTTAACACTGAGAGAGCAATGAGGTAATATCCAGTTTTGTAACTGGGCATTTTATAAACATTTAGATCCCTGCATTCGCTAAAACATTAAGGCAACTCCTGGTGCTATAGTAATTCTATTCCTTTGGACCCAATGGTTGCTTAAAATCAGTCAATAAGAAGTGTGTAAGGGCAGAAAAAGACCCCCTCATTGTAGATCATTGGGCAGGATTTAGGGAGAAGTGGTCATTCAGGCTGAGGGGCATCATGCCAATGTGGTTTTAAAAGTCTTACCTGAATGGCTTGGCCATGGCTTGGGAGGGTCTTGCTTGGGAGCTGGAGCTGCAGGAAGCATGAGGGCAGCAGCAGCTTCTCAGGCTGGCTGGAAGCTCGAACCAGAACTTCCCAGGATCCCACAAGGCACATCCCATGTGCTTTCACTGAGCACAGCAAATTTTCCTGAGAAGAAATTCTGCCTTCGTCAGGGAACCTCAGAACTTGTCTTCGGCCTCCTTTCGAATGAGGGGTAGAGTCGTGGTCTTTGGGGCTCTCACCTTAGCCCAGAGCTGCGGTCGAGCTGCGCACAGAGCTGGCAGGGAGGTGTGTCACTGCTGGCCCTCACCAGCTGCTCATTTCTGTACACTGACCCACTGCCCAGCTACAGACACAGCAGCAAGTGACACACTGCAACACGCAGGACATGCCAAGTCACTCACCCCTGGCTGTCCCTTTGTTTGAGTCTTTTGCCACCACACACTCCAGGGGGGCTCAGCATTTCTCGTCCCACTCACCAGCATTTCTCATCTCCCACTCCAGGAGACCTCGGAAATCCCAATTCTGAGCAGAAAGTTCTCACATACAGAAAAATTAGTTTGTCACTGCAGGTATCTTTTGGCGTATAGCTTTGCATATGCTGGTGCCCAGAGATGGCATTACCCCGGGATTTTCACAGTATCATTATAAGAAGAAACTTGGCACTTTTCACAAGACAACGATACATTAAGTACTGAGCGGTTAAGCTCTTCAGTGGCGTGTAAGTTCACACGTAGACCATGAAAAACATCTTTAATCAGGCTCCTTTCAATGTGTTGAGAATCACTCTTTCATTTAATAACACAATAAAATCCCAACAATGCATTTGATTTTTTTCTGTTGAAAGTGTGCCAGGACAGGCTCCGTGCTTTACAGATGCAGCTCAATGCTAACACTTCCTCGCCTTCGATATCTCCTAAAGCCAAGAGTGGTTCTAATAGTTGTCATAAAAAATGAAGGCTGGTTACAGCAATGAAATACCACATCCATTTGAAGTCTAACTTGCATACGATTACGCAAGATGCATCTGGATGTTTATATGGCAATTTTTTATAATTTCACAGTGCTACAGGAAGGCAAACTCCACGGTGTTTATTTATTGTCTACTCTCTGCTTTATTTCACATTTCCTAGAATATGTGCATGTCTTTTTTTTTTTTTTAAATCCACAGGCTTGGAGCTTGCAATTTTTTAAGTGATTTTGTTCAGCAGCTTGACCAAAGTTATTTCAAAGCTGCTAACGACAATGATCTCAGAGGAGAAGCCTTTGGGTGTCCTAAAAACGCCACCAAGCATCTTTCTGCCTCTTTGGAGGGCAGAACATCTTTGAAAATCAGACACCTCATCCTCTTTATAATGGGAAAAAATAATGGATTTTAGGCTTTTGCATTTCTAATCTGAATCCTGTCCACTGTTTTTTTTTGACTCAGTCCACAGCACCAGCCAGCAGCTGAGGCTCCCATTTACCTGAGCCTTACCCAGAGCACAACCAGCGGGTTTAACCACAGCCTACAGCCTCCCAGGTCTGATCCTGCAGGAAAAAGCCAAGTGAAAACCAGGGCACACCTCCAACACCAGAAGCAAATGTCCTCCAAATGAAGGGTGTGCTGGTCTTTGAAGGGAGCTGTGCTGATGCTGTTATTTATGGCAGGGCTGTAATTATCCTCCTGTTAGTTGGCATAGCTATAAACAGGATCATGGTGCTAAATCTCCTTGTGCCTCAAAACTTGGTCAGTGAAGCCTCCTCTTCCTGACTCCTCTACCTACTCTTCAAAAAGCCAAAATATCATTCATCACAGCAAGAGCCAGCAAGCAACAAATACCAATTCCACTTACAGTCACCTTCAGTAAGTTATTATTCATTAAAATGCATCCAACTAATTTAAACAACATGATGGTCTCTGTGAGAGACTCATGCTGAATTCCCTCCTTTCCCTGCCAAAGAAGGTGTTATCTGAACAGCTGTGCCTTCCCTTTCCCGGCTGATTTCCCATAGTGTCTCTAGTGATGTTTAAACCATCTTAATTATTGTCTTTGGCAATTATACAAGGAAAATAATTATTACAGTATTTATCTTTATTGCTTAAATACTGCTCGTGAGAAGCAAGATGCCTTTTCTTAATTCTTTGGCAATAATTAAAATTAACACACAGTTTCCTGTTAATTTAGATTTTTTTACTTCTTTTAAGAGCCTCATCTTGCCTGCCCTCTTGCCTGGGAGTATGCAGCAACAAAAATATGGTGAAAATTCCCTTTTTTCTGACTGAAAATAGAGTTGGAGAAGAAACAGATCACATCCTGTATTTGTTAAAGCAAATTTTACTAATTAAGCTGTCATTAATGGAATGAAGGTGTCATTACCAGCAGATAACGATCTGTGTTCAGCTGTGCCTGGTCGCACCCTTTGAGGTGGGACCTGAGGAATCTGGGCAGGATGGGAGGAACCAGGGGGGCAGAAAGCTGGGAGGGCTGCCGGGCTGCCAGCCCGTTCGCAGAGCCCCTTTAATGCTGTCAAATTAGCAGTTTCCAGCAGAAGACATTTCCTGCTGAATGCTTCTGCCCAGCATGAGGGCTGGGCATTATGTGAGCTTCAGTTCTCGCAGTCTTCATTCACTCTCCAGTGCTCCTACCCTCTTTTCGTGAGTTAAGAGGCATGTCTGACCTTCCCACTGCGAAGCGTATTTTAGGGGGGCATTAGGAAGCGACGCTCTCAGCAAAGATAATTACTGTGTGCGGCAGCGCAGAGCTGTAAATGCAAGAGCAGCTTCACAGCTCCGGCAGCAGACCTCTCAGGAGAATTCTATGCGTAGTGTCAAAAACGTATTTTAATTGATAAGAAATACAGCAATTTCTGTCTTCCTGAGGGCAGCGTACAAGCCGCCCACCTGGGGTTTCTTAGAATCATTTTTAAAGATCTAAGTCCTGATTCGGAGAGGTCTCATGCTTCATTGAGACCACGGAAGAAGTCCCATCGGAACCAAAAAGAGCGGGCCGAGGCTTGCCACTAGCCCCGGGCAGGGCCATGGGCTGAGCAGATAACCCCGCTGCTGCTGTGGAGGCAGAGCGGGCACCGGCAGCAGCACCCACCCGTCTCTGAAGGCAGCAGAGCTGCTTGCAATGTGCTGTAGCTCAGAATATTAACTTGTTTATATTCCCCGAACCTTAAGAGGCATTGCCTTCTGGATTTATCAGGGCAGTGGCGATTTTTCATGTATATTATGTCCTTTACTTTGAGATACTTGAAGAGGCTGTTTCCTTGTTACAGTGCAGAGACATTTCACATCTATTCGGGCATGTTGGTGTAGTTTTGGGCAATTTTCTGCATATCTCATGATGCTACTTGCATCATGCTGAAAACAGGCAAAGGCACTGCCTGACCTGTCAGGTCACAACATCACACTTTGCACCCAGAGCCAACAGCTGAGCACAAGCCCTCCCCAGGCCCCTGAGGTAGCCAGCACCCTGTAATACCCCCAGCCCCTGCTTCTCCGTCCATCATTACCACCAGCACCACAACGAGAAGACAGATAACTCCAGGAAGAAGCAGGGAAAATCCATCTTGTCTAAGGCATCCTGCTGGTACTTTCCCGAGTCAGAAAGTCTGGGCAGACTGGAGTTTGCCGCTCTCTCACTCAAAACCTTATCACAAAATGCTGCACTTTCTGTTCCTGCTTTTTTCCCTTTTGTCCTTAGTAAATTATTTTGGAGGAAACTGGTGATTTTAGCAGCTGTTCTTCATTCAGAACTGGAGGATTAAGCAGTTCTGCTCTTCTTCTGAGCAAGGGATCTGGCATGGGAGGACACCCCGAGGCAAGAAAGGAGCTGCCCCGAGAGCACGTTAGAGAACATTTAGTTGAGGACTTAGTGTGTGTGCAAAAGGGTCTGTGTCATTTGAAGGGCTTTGAGCACGTGTGTGCATGTGTGTGAGCTATTGCAGCTAGACAGTAGGCAGTAGAGGCAGAAAAATACCCCAGGGTCAACGCGAGAATAGAGCTGAAGGGATGTGTGGTGGGGGCACAGCGCTGGCTGGAAACAGAGGTTTGAAAAACGGAGGAAGGAGACAAATGACCTCCAGGCATCCACAGCAACTATGTTCAGCAAGACACACACTTTGTAAATTAAGGGGTGGCACCAAGGACCATACCTGACTTCATCACCGAGCTCTTCCCCCAGCATCGGGGAGGTGGTTCTGTCCCCTAAGGGGGTGTCCGCCACATTGGGCATCACCCCCGGGGCCACCCTTCTCACCTCTGGGGCTGTAAAATCTAGGGGGTGCCCACCTTCAGCAGTTCATGGCCCACCCTGCAACCCGATGCTGAGAGCAGCCAAAGACAGGCAGTGACCACCCAGCCGTGACACTGCCTCGCCGCACTTCTGAGCCTCCTCCTCCACTCCTTCTTCTCCACTAGTGGGACTGCTTCGTTGAACTTGTTACCCTTTTAAACCAGATGCAATCTGAATACAGGGCTGTTTACTGGAAACTGTGATTTTAGTTGCTTTAAATGCAGAGCTAGATCTTCCCTGTGGGTACTTTTAAACTGGTTTTATCCTGGTTTATATTTGCTTAATTTGCAGGGGAAGCTGCAAATCAGACGAATTTTATTATAATGAAGTAGAGCTGTTCTACTTTATCTAATCTAGGATTTTTTTAAATGATCTGACTGAAATTAGTGTACTACCCGTGAGCAGACTCCTGTCAGGACAAGGAATCTGGAGTCACTGGAAGTGCAGAGCACCAGATTTCTCTGGAATAGGATACAAGTAATACAACCATAATTCTATTTTTTTCACATTAAATATAAACCTAATTAGTGCCTATAGGATGGGGTTTTTTATTTGTTGTCTGTGTGTCTGTATTTCAGTCCATGTGAAAAGAAAAAATAAAATAAAATAGAAAGGTCAATCAGAAAACAGAGTCCCTACTGCTAACTGGAAATCCTATTTGTACACTCTTCTACAGGCAAATCCTCGTCATTTAGTGTCCTGGTGAAAATAATAGAATCATAGAATATCCCGAGTTGGAAGGGACCCATAAGGATCATCGAGTCAAACTCCTGGCTCCACACAGGACCAGCCCAACCAGAGCAGATGACTGAGAGCGTTGTCCAGACGCTTCCTGAACTCAGCCAAGCTCAGTGCCGTGAACACCTCCCTGGAGAGCCTGTTCCAGGGCCCGACCACCCTCTCGGTAAAGAACCTTTTCCTGACATCCAACCTAAACCTCCTCTGTTGTAGCTTCATGCCATTCCCTTGGGTTCTATGACTGGTCACCAGAGGGAGGAGATCAGCGCCTGCCCCGTTGCTCCCCCTTGTGAGGAAGCTGTAGGCCATGATGAGGTCTCCTCTCAATCTTCTGTTCTCCAGGCTGAACAAACCAAGGGACTTCAGCCTCTCCTCATACAACTTCCCCTCTAGATCCTTCACCATCTTTATTGCCGTAATGAATGGAAACCTCTTGTTATGAGTCCATGATCATATCGTGCTATTCTCTTACTGATATCAGGGCACATCTTACCAGTAAGAAGACCTCTGTTCTATACCCTACAAACCCAAAATTAAATTGTACTGCTTGCCTCCTCCGCACTGCAGCTGCCCAAAATCCTGTACTCACAGACCAGACCAACTGTTCACAGAAAATAACTTTCCCAGATGAGGAACAAAACCCAACAGGAGCATGAGGGGGTGGGGGAGCTGGTCACTCCCATTTCCAGCAGCAGAGTGAATTTAGGGAAGCATGAACAAACACAGAAGCACAGTTTTTTGTGCATGCCAGAGGCAGAAAATATCAGAGGTAGATGTCCAAACAAAACCAAAAAAGAATTAGAGGACACTTTTGCAAATAAAGACTATTGTGTAAAGAAAGAACTGATCCATAGGATCAATAGCCCAGCATGGCCCCTGCTACCAGCAAACTGTTTGACTTTCCAAGGACACATGGAGTAAAACCTGGAAACCATGGATATAAAACCTAAATTGTGCCTGTGGACTCCAGCACTTAAGATAAATCGTTTCTGACACATGAACATTAATGCTACTTTAAAGAAATGTGATGAAATTTCAAGAGAGGCTGGGAGAATGTGGTGTTTGCAGGGTCTGTGCCTGATAGCCCCCACATACTGGGAAGAAAGAAAATACAGAACAAATGTGATGCAGACACTTATATCCCAGGAGATTTGAAAAGTGTCTGTGCCAAGTCACTTGGAAAATCTCGTGAAATTAAATAATTCAATGGAGAAAAATGTTCTTTTACAAAGCAAAGAGGTGGGGGGAGGGAACAAGCCTTACAGACAAGATGGAAATGTGATTTAAGAATTAGAATAGATTGAAATAAGTGAACAACTACTGCCAGACCATGCTGCATTTTTTTTAAACAAAGAACAGGTGAACGGTACAATGTAGATTTATCTGACAAATATAGCTGTAAAACACAGCACACCCCTGGGAAGGGAGAGTGGGAAAAACCTACCTCAGAGAAGGAGACATTTGTTTTGCAGTGATTGGGGTCAAGGCAAGCACAGTCAGTGGAAATCTGTCCCTGGTTTAGGTGGCTTTTCTGTCCCATTCTGTCACATGGGAAGCCTTCAGACCAAAGTTCCTGAAAGAGGATAAAAAGTACCAAAAAGTACACAAAATAACTCTGTGAACTAATGTGGAAAACTGTGATCATGGGGAAATCATTTGAGCCAAACCCAAACTTTCACAGAACCAGCAGGAAAACTGCTGCTGACATTGGTAGGATCACTCATGCCTCAGGAGAAGCGGGTAGCTAACGCTTTCTTGGGCTGGGATTTTAACCAGCTGTGAACAGGGTGGTATAAGGATGTCTGCTGAAAAGGGCAGAGAACCCAAGTGAGGAAGGGGTTGTATGGGACCAGCAGTGGGCAAATATATCAGGACAACAGGGGTGAGGCATAAAGGAAAATGTTAATGGGTGGGATTTGTGAAAACGGCTCCTAAGGCCATACAAGTTCCATGTTCACATCCAGCTACTGGGGAGCCCATAAGTGGACACAGCACTCCAGTGTGGCCTCACCAGGGCTGAGCAGAGGGGCAGGACCACCTCCCTCACTGTTCTGGCAGTGTTCTGCGTAGCTCTGCGGTAATATCAAAGAGAAGCTCCATACCATCTTCCCTCATACTCTTCCTGAAGAACATGGGATTTCCTATGGGTATGACAGAGGCCTGACCATACATAGAACTGAAAGAGCTGTGAAAGCCAACTAGGTCATAAAAATTTTAAATATCCTAGGCTTCTTGGGTAGAAAAGCAGACAAGGCAAGCTTTGTGACCTTAGTTTCTTGAATAGGTTTCATATTTCACTTTTGTTTCCTGGGAAGGAGAGATACAGACAGACCACATTCATCTATGTCAGGAGAAGGTCCAGCCCTCACTAACATAACGGGAGAGGGCCAAGCCAGAACAAGCACTTTTCAGTGTAATTACCTTGCCTCAGCAATTGCATTTTATCATAGCTGATGTAAGTGAAGACGAGTGAAAGGGACCTGAGAGGGCAACATGAAAGCAGCATGGCACATGAAAGGCTTCAGCTTTCTCAAAGACAGATCGAGTCTGTCATCTTTATCTGACACTAATTGGGAACTTTTTCATTATCACAGACAAATTCTGCCCTTGGCTACCTGCCCATAAATCTTTCCGACATTTTCCAGTGGGAGCTGGAGGCAGATAATCTGAGGGCAGAATTTAATAGGGAACAGGTGGAAGGACACAGAGGGGGCCCAAAGACTCCCCCAGGAATTCATCCCCTGTCCTGACCCAGGCACATCTGCTAGATGCAATGACACCAGCTCATCCTTCTCCCCGGATCTGGGATGAAGGGAGAGCATGAGGAAGTTTGCTAGTTTTGAGAGAGGTGGGCTTCATCTTTGGTTTGATTTTCCTAGAATCATAGA
>VWZZ01003651.1:6893-18213 GCA_013399095.1 Psophia crepitans | reverse complement strand
CCCGGGCCAGGAGCGCGCCGAGCAGCGCAGCAGCCCCTTGGGCGACGGCGTGTCCCGTCATGAGGCGCTCCCGCCAGATCCAAACCACTTGGATCCAGGTAAAACAAGCCACGTTGGGGCCCTGCTGCCTTCGCTAGCCGCGTCCCCGCAGCCGAGATAAAGGCAGGAGCAATCTACGCGTTTTTAATGCAAATGAGATGCAGCCCTCGGGCGCTTAGCGAATTGCCAATGCATTGGGGATGCCCCTGCTCTTTTAGCCTTGTTTCCACATGCGCTGAAAGCTGATGAGCGCTGGTTGTGTTTTTCTTCCCACCGGTGAAGGACACAGCACCGATGTAGGAAGTAGGAAAGGGATGTTTCAGCAGCGCTTGTGACCAGATGGCCGCTGCCAGCACCTTCAGCTGCACGCGTACACCTACCAGTGCCATCTCACTGGTATTTCTTCTAAAATCCATGCTGGGTAACTGTAACTCAGAGCCAGCACCTCTGCGCAAAAGGAGCGTATACAGCATTTACGGAGTCACCATCTCCACGTTCACTTTTTAACCAGCACTATCCTACCCTCACGCGTGTGAGGGAAAGGATTTCTGCAGAGCAGGTCTAGCTGTATTTATGAACCAGGGGCACTTTACTCACTGCAGAAGCATTACACGACAGCAAAGGAAAGACGGCTTCCATTGCCTTAGTATGAACTCACACGTGTGTTTAAAGTAGATATTAAAACCATGATTCACTGTAATAAAGACATCCCAAACAACTATTTAAAGTAATTCAAAATACAACATTTGGAGGTCGGGAGGTGGCCCTACTCCCATACACCTACACCTCTCCACCCCCCCCCAAAAAAAAAAACAAACTCCAATCATTACCATTATCAGAAATAACAATGGCACAAATTTATACTTTATCCAGAAGCAGAGCAAGGTTCTTAACAAGATTAGGTCTCGCTTTCGGTTTCACTCACCACTGAACTATAGTCAGCTTTGAGGACTGCACCAAAGAGGTGTGGAATGTTACTCAGGAGTTAGTTACAGAAGCTACGTGAGCATGTTGAAGAAAGACGGAAAAAAATAGTATCGTAATCCATATAGGGAAACGATGGCTAAAACAGAAGATGCGAGTCTAATATGCTGCTCAGCAAATCTTTTCCTCCCCAAATGCACTACATACATAGCAACAGGAGCGCTGAATACTTACTAAACGTGTGCAGAGGAACAAATGCGTATCTGTTGCGTGACTTACAAAGCCAGAGGGAAAAGAAGGAGCGAATTTTTCACGGAAGCCTCGTATCATACAGGGTGCGTTTGCATCATTCACATCTTCCTCCTTTCACTGCACTTCAGTGTGAAGAAGACAGTCTTAGCAATATTCATCTTAGAAATCCAAAGCATTGCAAAGACCCCACTGCAGCAACAGATGAATCTGCTTCACATGCACTGACGTACCTCCTCAACGTCTGAAAGAAATTCCAGCTCCAGTCAACCCACAAGAGACATGTTGCCTGACTGTACCTTGATGGTATTGTTTATGAAGAAGATGATTTACACACTCGTAATGATTTAAGCAGCTACTTTGCATATATTACAGAGAGAACCTGAAACATGTGACCTGCTTCACAGGGCAGGATTATACCTCTGTTCTTGTTGTGTCATGTGCAACCACATTATTTAGTAGTTAAAGCCCAAGCGAGCGCTCTGGTATTCCATTGCCCTCACCGTGCATGCAGCGCGAGAGTTTCAGCATGCCTCTGAAACCAAAGCTTAGCCTCCCAACTTCTAAAGATAGACAGTTTAAATAAATGATATAATTGTCAAAGGGGCTCAGTCAAACCTACCACATGGCTCTGCCCGCTCAGGATTATGACGTTTGCTGGCAGACTTTTTAGGACAGGAAATCTTTCATGGTGTTAATAAATTTGTAACAATGATCATATTCTTAGGGGCCACTCCAATACAAACTTTCATTAGCACTTACACCACCTCCCTCAAAGCACTGGGAATGTATGCGTGATCATCATCAGCTAGGAATAAACAGTAAGAACTTTAAATCCCTTTTTCTGACTTTGCTTAAACAAAAAAAAGTCAAAAGTGTTTCAGAAAAATAGAAACTAACATCCGAAGAGCAGCTGGGCTCCTAGCCCGTCAGTGCTCCCTCATAATTTTGAGTTGTTTTTATTGATCTACACACTTCTTATGCACAACTTCATTACTGCTCTGATAATTACAAGATAATTAAATACAAGACAGAGCATGTATCATGCTGGGGAATCATTTAGTGAGCGAACTGTTGTGCTGAAAAGTGGAATTCTTTCTGTCACTCACGTCGTGGTGATAAGTCAGTTACAAACACAACAGGAGCTATTCTGGGGATGATCCAACGGCCTACTGGCCGAGCCGCAGAGGGCAGCAGCAAAACATCACGTTCGGAAGTCAATGGAAGTCCCACCACAGGCCTTCACACTTCACAAACACATACAACAAGAGCACGTTCATACGCAGGTTTACCTCAGCTTCCGAGCAAGTACAGCACTTGCCATATAATGTGTAATAAAAACGTCAATGTCTGAAAAATTTTGATTTAAGAAGAGATGAAAACTGGTGGGTGGAGGGGGAGGGATCTTAGCAGCAGCAGGAGTGAAGGCACCAAAGCTCTGTTCACACCTTTGCCACTGGCTCGCTCTAGCACTGCAGTTATTTAGATTCTCTGTGCCTTGGCTCACCCATCAGCACAATGGGTATAATACTTCATCCTGTCCTTAAGAGGCAATTACTTCTTGTAAAATACTCTGGGAACCTTGATTAAAATGCACTGCAGCTTTGTGATAAGTATTCCCTCTGTAAAGGCGAGTGAGCTCGGTTCTGATGGTGAGAAGTACTTGCTACCTGATGGCTGGAAAAGAAAAATAATCATTCTGAATGAGAGGTATGTGCTTGACCTATGCACACCTGTAGGTGGATCCCTCCTGGAATATTTTCTTTTTTTCTTTTTTCAGTTACTATGTGTATATTGCAAAGAGAGGAGAACGGATAATTAAAAAGCTTTTGAAAAGCTGTGGTATTTTCACCAGAAGATCACTGTGGGCCGTCTTCAAGAACTCTGATGCAGAACTATATGTAATTAAAAAAATAATAATTATTTGTAATGCTCTTCAAACCCTCTTTTCATTAAGTAGGGGGGAAAAAAAAGACAGATCACTTTAAATATGAATGCCTTATGAATAAAGAACATTTTTTTAAATTGATGAGCATTCATTTTCCCATACAGTGGCATAAAGTCTGAGGAGTTCACGTAAAACATAATTATCAACATTTTAAAACACATTTACCCCTTGAAAATAAATAAATAAGCACGCCAAAATCTTTTTTGTTCATTAAGAGCCAGATCCAGCAGAAAACATCTGCAGACTTCTAGACCAAGCAAGCCCTGGAAGGCCATGGGTACTGGCTGCACCTCGTGCCAACCCCAAAAATTTGGCTGGCTCAGAAAGATTTAAACAAAACAAAAAAAGCCCTGCAGCTTTACATGTCTGGGAATTGTGGAACTGCACTAGGTTTATGAATAAAGAATAGGGGTGAGAAAAAAAAAACCCTCCTTTTAAAAAGGAGATCCCTGTCTCTCCTGTCCTCGGCCATTCCAGGTGCTCGGCAGGGGGTTCCCCTCCCTCCCCAGGGACACCACGGAGCCGGCAGCAGCAGCTGCGGCCCAAAGCACGGGTGCTGCAGAGGGGGTCGGGGGGCCCAGATCTGGTGCTTGGCCCCCTCTTTGCTCATTCAACGAGCGCCTGAGCATCCAGCTCCCCGCCATGCTCCCAGACACACGGTAGCTGCCACGGGCAAACCTGAAGGAGCGTCCCCGGGATGGGAGCCTGCCTGAGTCCTCCAAAGGACACTGCAGGGCCACCGCGGAGGGGCAGGCACTGCCCAGGGGTGCGCTGGTCTCAGCTGGTCTCAGTGCCCTGGGCCAGCAGCCTCTCCAGCCCCACAGAGGATGGGGCCCCACAAGCAGCCCAGGGTTCCTGCCACGGCCTTGAACAGGTTCCAAGGCGCAGCACAGGGAAAGAGCCGCAGCTACCGTGGGCACGTATTTAACTTTCAGGCTACCCTGAACGCGGGAATGCAAACAGCACGGGGGAACCGACAGCGTCGGCGTGGCTGCCTGCTGAAATAAAGGAAAAGTTTAGGAAGTAAGTTTAGGACCAGGGTCTTGTTACTGCGGCGGATGAAAATTAAAGAACCTGCTGCTAGTGTAGGCGCCACGCTTTTAGAATTTTGAGAGAAACAGTGGCTTTTTCTGACTAACCCTTCACTACGTCCCCCTCTGGGAGGGCCAAGGAAAGCTCCCGCTGACTTAAGTCACACCTTGTCTTCTGCCCCGCTCAGAGGACCAGCCTATGTTTCAGATCAACACTCAGCTCCCCTTGTGCAGCTAGCCCTGAGCAGGAAAAAGGACCGGGCGGGTATTAAAAGACCGAGTAACACCCATGTGTTCTGCGTAAAGCCTTCCCAAATTTTGGTTTCGTAGCGTTCATTTTATAGACACCTCCTCAAGAGGAACAGCAGCTGCAGTATGCTGCCTTGGTTAGCAAGATGCGATACACGCAGAGATATGTACTCAGGAGAGCACAGAGGGGCTCTGTGTGATGACCATATAACTGCAGACACTTTGCAGGTGTGTATTTACAATACTATTTATATAGTGCCGAAAGTGGACTGCATTACTATACAGTGTGCATGATTCACTGTCATTAGTTCTGCCTTCAATAATGTGGACCCTAAGATAAATAATGCTGCTAGAGCCTCTCCCATACAATACACAGACTTGTTAGTTTAGTTATATATACAAAATTTCCAACTGCAGTTAGAGATTTTTTTAAACTATAAAAAGTTCTTGAAGTGAAACCTTTGTTTATGAGTTGAAATGAGCCAGCTGACATAAAAAAAAGTGAACTGAGAAGCCAAGAGACTTCTCTTTAAAATGCAGAGTAAGTTGGGTATCTTAAACAAACAGTGTTAATCTGAACACGCACTAAAATAAATCATGTATTTTAACAATGTTAGATACGAATAGCCATCATATTTATCATTACAGCTTTATATACCTGTTGGATTACCACTTTCAAAAGAAAGCAGTTTACTTAAGAAACATACCAGTGTCTTTGAATTCAAATGCACTTTCATACGCTGAATCTGCGAAGGTGCTCTTGTGGGAAGCACTGGATTCTATATTCATTTTTTATTTTAAGAAAAGCTTACACAGCCTCAGAAAAAACAACCAAATGGCAAAAATCCCAACTTGGTCCATTCATCCTTTGATTCTGTCTTTGCCATAATAAAATTGTATGAAAATGTTGCCAGAAATAAAGTTAATCTTCGTGAGGACTTTTTCATCTTTCTTTAAAATCAGGGAGTAACTACCCAGCAGTTCTATCAATCTTTATGCACAGCATGCTATAAAGATGAGACTCTTGCCATTTTTTGCCCATATCTAACATTTAAAGAGGAAAAAAAAATTGGGGAAAAAAAAAATCCCTTGAAACTCTAAATTCTGGCTAAAACACCAAGATAATGACTCAAATCTAAACAGCAGCAGGAGTAACATCTGTAAATTCAGAATGAAGGAGCCAGCGTTTTCTATGTAATTTTAAAAAGTGTTTTAAAATTACTCTGCCCATTCTATAGCACAGGCACTGACAACCATAAATAACTGGATCAGTAAGTAAATTCACCATCTCCTAGAAGTATGATTCCTGAGAGCACTCAAAAAAAGTAAAAACTGAAGGTCTGGCTGCTAGCAGTTAATGGGATAACCCGACTCTGAAGTCAGAAAGAGCAAAATATCTCCCTTTCATTAACGGGGAGGGGGGGGAAGCTTAAAAAGGTACACAATTAGTTAGCTTTGCAGTGATTAATTCAACAACTGCAAAGCCAAAAACAACTTTAGGCCCTTAACCATGAAACTGTCAGTTCTCTCGGCTTGACGATAAAGCATCCAAAAAGTAAACATTAACTTCTGTGTTTTTTCTACGTGTGTATTCCATCATGAGAAGATGATAACCGAAGAATTGCCAGACTAGCTCGGCAGAGGCTTTTTATACCTTATTCCCCCTGACACAGAGGTGAGATGTGCCCAGATTCCATTCCTTCTCCTCACTGCCAGCTCTAATAAGACCGTTCGTACTGTTCACTAGAACTTGACCGAAGGGATTGAAAATGAGATTGAAAATCTCTTCCCCAGGAAGCGAAGAGCTCATCACAGTAAGGGAGGTTTGAGGACGAGGGGACCCCTGTACTAACCACATCCTCTCTATATCAAGGCAAAGCAGGCAGCAGCTCTTGCTCAGAGCAACTCTCCCAAGGAAGCAAATGGAAGCTCTGCCCAAGTAAGGAATGCAAAAGCGTATAGTTTATTATCTCTTTTAAATAAACTCCAAAACTGAATAACTATTGAACAAATTGAAAAAGGGCAGGAAGCTGAAGAACAAATTAAAAGAACATATCAACGTATTTCTCTGACCTGCAAATATTTAATTCAAGCACGTTCTTCTTTCAAGCAAGATGCCTACGAGCGTTTTGATGGCTGCTCATAATCAGATGTGTCACTCGCAAAATTATAGCGTTTGGGGAGGGTACCGGGCAACCGAAAATGGCTTTTGCTAGAAGTATGTCACAAGCAAATCTTTTAGTCACCTCAGAATTGCACCCGACTTCACTTCATTCCTTCGCACTGGCTGCATGCAGGTTGCTTCACAGAAACACAACTGCAGTAATCTGCTTGACAGTAAACAGCAATCAGTAAATACCATTTACTGAGAAGATACGTGCCCCTGCTATTCCCTCAGTTTACCTATCCCCCATCTCGGCCTTTCAGTCTCAACCCCCTCGCTTTGGGAAATTTTAGTGGGGGGAATAAATAAATACAGGTAGTAAAATAGTGAAATCCCATAGCTGGCAAGTTTTTCCTCTCTGAATGGACAAATTCTTAACTCCACGCAGCTCCAGACACTGAAGGATTAGATCCTAACCAGGGAAAACACAGGAAAATGGTAATAAATACTGCACGGTAATCCACGGGAACTTTGGTCCCAATGTGATTTTTCTATAGTATCCTAAAATAAATGGCATTACAACATCCATAATCTCAGCTCATATATCAGAGTGCTCTCTCCACTCTCCTTGCCCTTCCGTCTTTCATGTAGTGTATTTTCTGAGAAAACGTACTTTTTCTGCAAAAGTAAAGTCAGTGCAGTCCTGTTCCTGACTGCAGGCAGCACGGCAGCTTGGTGAAAACCGCTACAGACCGTATCGCGCTGCACGCAGCTACAACTGAGGAGCGTGGGGTTTATGGCAGCATTACGCTGGTAAGGTTTCATCTGAAATTCCTTCTGACAAGACAAAGGAAGTCACAGTTTGCTGGAGAGAAAAAAATAAATAAATTGTATTCATATGCAGTAAGAGCACTACGTGTCATAGTGGATTTTACAATATCCTAGTTCTCTTTCTATTCAGGCATGTGTCTTCTGGGCAATAAATTCTGAAAAACCAAGAAGGTAAAGCTTGCTTAACTACGAGTCTCCTTTCACCCAGTAAAATAAATTCCACAGCTGCTTTTTCTTTCTCCTGTGACTATTTTTTAAGCTCCTTCCCATTGACAACTAGCCACTGTCACACTCCACTATTGAAACAAATTTAAAAACGCCAACTTTTCAGATTCTTAGTTTTCTCCCATACAGGTAAAAAGTTTTGCTGCAGAAAGTTCAGCAGCACTGCCAGGTCATCTTTGTTAGTAAAGATCTTCATATGCACAAATAAAAATTGAGAAATGAGTGAAGAAGAAAAAAAAGCTAGATAAACCCATTTTAAATGTTCCTTAGATAATGCAGTACCACAGAAAATCTCTAAGGAAAGTTAAGGCTGAGACTGCCATGAACACCAAATAAATTTGCACCACTGGGATATTTAAGGTCCAATAAATCTTACTTTCCAATGGTTTTAAACTCCAGAAAACAGTTTTTCAGCTCTAGATTCTGTGTGTTGTAACAAAACTGTCTACCTAAAAGCTATCGACTCAGACCTGCCATCTGTGAGAAATATTTTCAGAATAGTCATGTTTGCTGAACTATCAAATTATGAAAACCTTCATTAAGAAAAAACCAAACCACAAACACACATATATACATACATAAAAACCAACCAAACAGCTTACTCTTTTTCTGTTTGCATGATAATGCCTAAGAAAGTTGCTTAAAAATACCCCTATTTCCAATTCAAATTCTTATTAATTTATTTGAACTATCTCATGTTGCAGTCAACAACATGAAACCGACAACTAATTGCAAAAAAATGAAATGCAAAGCAATAAAATCCATCACAGTTCAGACACGATACGTTGAACAGCAGCAGAAGAGCCAAGGGTTAATGCCAGCCTAAGCAATCATACCACGGAGCCATTTATCTGATATTGTTAAAAATATTAACAATTGCCGGGGGTGGGGGGGAACCACAAACAGGTGGTATAGAAAAGTTTTATTTAAAATGCTCCAACTTTTTGCAGTTTGGTTATAGTAAGAGCACATTCTGCGATGAAAGCCACTGCTTCCCTTGGCCTGTGAGAAACACCCTGATGCCCATGGCACGGCATACAGCTTTACGAGGGCATTATAGCTGCTTCCATGGATGTAAGCGTTATACTGGGCCTTCAGTCACTCCACTGCTATTTCTATGAGCCTCGTAGAGAGTAGCTGGTGAGGAACGAGAAGAAAGCGTGGCTGTGAAGCCAGTGAGAAGCAGCAGGGCTCAGAAGCAGGTGCACTACCTAAACCGACTTTTTATTTTCATGCCGCTTTGGGAAGTGAACTGATTTCAAACCAAAAGAATCGCTTTTAAAGATGACAGACCGAACGATGCTCCCACTGAAGGGCAGCTTCACATGGCGAAATACCGCTTGGCCACCCTAAGCGGGGCAGTAAAAATGCAAGATGGAGCCTTACGAAATGTTGTTACTGTGTCCTGAGCCCAGGGAAACTGCTTTAAAGTAGCAAACTGTAAGAAAGTGTAACGCGGATCCCCAAAAACCACAGTTCCGTCTCAGTAAGTTGCAACGTAATTCGGAACTTTCTCGATGAGGATCAGATCTTTGTCTAGATGAAGTTAGCAGAAGTTTTGTCCCTTGCAAGTACAGGGGGAGGTCAGGGACAAACCAAGGGGGTTTAATCAATCGTTGGTCACATCTACATTTCTGCCAAGGTACCAGGCAAAGCAGATTAGATTCACTTCCACAAAAATAATTTCCCTAAAAATCAAACCAGCCCAAACATTTAAAAAAAAAAAAATAAATCTAGTTATGCTAACCTTTGTTTTCTCGCTAGCAAACTTCATGTCGTAAACAACTGAAGGGCAGTGATGCAAAATGGATTCTTGCCTAGATTTGTAAACTTTTCCAGGAGTTGTAATATCCTGCATTTGATGACATCACGAAACTAACCACAAGTAAAAGTTGGTTTTCAATTTGTTCTACTTTTCCCTCATTAGTCTCTGTGTCAGAAATAGAATAAGAACACTCATTAAGTCACATTAAATTCTTTAAACTCATTAAGGGCTCAGAGAAAGAACAATACAAACACTGGTGTTTTTGTAAAAAAATTATGCAACACAGATGGACTTCCATTTCCATGTATTTTTAGAATGTATGTATGTGCATATAGCAGCCAAAGAGAGACCGAAATGCGCAAGGGAGAAATGGAGAGGCAGAGTAACAGAGACAAGGCAGAGCATACCTTACATATGACAGAATGATACCTAGATAAAAGTGGATTATGCATGATCACTGCTGACCTGATATAGTTGAAGCACTTAATGCTTTCTATCCTGAACCATGGCAGAGCTGGAGGCAGAGCCATACCCCACATTTCTTTCCAATTAACAATTCCTCGGGACTTTTTCCAGGGAGAAGGCAACCTTGAGGGCCACACAGCCAGCAGCAATCCAACGTTTTGTCCATGGACTACTTGGATTGCTGCTGCAGCTGTACATACTATCTGACTGTAGTTGAAGATACATCTACTGTACGTGCTTATAGACTTACACGTAAGATACAGGTGCGTGCAGAATTTCAACAGTCTTGGAGATACCTCTGGGTGTGCAAAGGGTGGGTATTTGTTGGAAGATTCATTGTAGCTGAATGACTCAGATATATGTTGTTGATAACTTCTGATCTTCCCCCCCCCCAAAGACTGGAAATATGAGCTCAATGCCACAAAATTATTTACATTCCTACAGTACGCTCAAACAACTATTACAGGATTAATTTAATCCACTATATTTTTTTTTCATTATAGATGTAACATGCAAATGGGAGTTTACTTCTAAAGAAGACTCCAGATCTGAAGAATGTGGAAGGAGACTAATTAGATGGCATAAATTTCAGGTATCTGTAGCAGGCCACAGAAAGAAAACAATATATACAGTAGATGGGAGACCTGAGTTACTGTTTCTTTCCTTCCTACCACTGTGGCAGCTGAAATGAGATGTCAGATGTTCACTGACCGCCCCCAGACCTGAGCACCCTGAGCTGGGTGCCAGGGCGGCACAGGCAGGCAGCCTCCGCTCGGGAGCTCTGCTCTCCCTCTTCTCCAGCAGAGTCAGATACTGTTTACCTGGAAGGCACATGGTAAGGCTAATCTATTTTCACAAGCTTTTGCCTCAGGTATTTGGGGCAAGGTTTACTTTATTAATTGTGTGTGTGTGTGCGTGTCCATATCTATGCATGCAGGAGAAAGATCGGCAACGGTCGGCATGTATTGCATTTTTGGTTTATACTCTGTAACTGCAGCTGGAGAACGTCTCCTTAGTATATTTAATACACCTAAAAATGAGAATGCTAAATAGAAAAGCAAACTATGTTCAGATCAGAAAGCTGAAACTGGAGGTTTCTTCCATTAACTGAATTCATGAAGCACCGTTTCATCTGCATAGTAAGTTTTAGATGACGTTCCACATAACTTGCAGCATTTGCTTGAAGTGCGGTGTGTGAGAAAGTTAGGAAGAATCGTACTTTGGAAACACTGAAAACCTTCTACCCCCAAAGAAAATTGCTTTATCCTAACTCATTTAACTTCCATTAAACATTAAACCACATCTGCACATAGGAATTTTAGGCGATACTTAACTTCAGTATCTACTTCAAACTTTTTTAGATCAGTTGAGAATTCGCCTTTTAAAATAATCCCAGTAAAGACACTGGGATATCCAAGAGCAGTCTGCAAGGTATCTGCCTAGGCAGAGCGTGCTTGGGTTTTTTTTTTTTTAATTAACTACTAGCAACG
>VWZZ01003647.1:0-35600 GCA_013399095.1 Psophia crepitans | reverse complement strand
AGGATATCCGCCTTGTTGGCTTTCCCCCTCATCCTTACCCATAAGCACTCGACCTCCTCATTATGACTGTCAAGCTCTGTACAATCGAAACGCTCCCTAACATACAGAGCCATCCCACCGCCTACTTTTACTGTGTGTTTGAAACTCCAGTCCAAGAAAAGACAGAAACAACCTTTGATTTCATTGGAAATTCTGTGATTTGACATTTGTAATTACAAAGGAAACTAAGAAATTTGTGTTTGCTTTTTTTCTTATAACAGTATTTTCCGCCTGAGTTTTGGAGTCATTTAAAACATCTTATTCAAATAAAATTATTCCTTTTAATCTCTAAATGTTTTAAATTTTTTAAATTATATTCTTGGTGGATAGAAAGAATTTCTGCCACATAATCATCACTTGTTGATGAAAGTAAAGAAAGTGTTCATATACGAACAACATGTCACAAATGGGCAGTGAATAAATTGAAGCTGGAAACTAATGTAAATGAAATTCCAAACAATAAGATTAAACTCTGGAAAGAAATTTCAAGAGGATTTACTGTAGAGGCAATAACTTTCCCCATTTTTGAAGACAGATCTTGATCAGATGAAGACTATACTTGTGTGGAAGCTTGAAAAGAAGTGTAAAAGATTTGTAGTGGAGGGGAAGCACAGCAGGTAGCAGAGCAGCATCCACCCAATGACTCCCTGCCCCTTCCTGGGCCTGGTAGTGCAGCCTCCCTATGGGGTGCCAGAAGCAGCCCCCCCATCATGAGGAGGTTTGTAGGTCACTTGTAGGGAGTGGGAATGTGACCCCCTGGGGGACTTACTCATTAGGATGAGCAGCTGTGGAGTTGTGAGTAGGTAAGCAGTTGTGGAGTTGGCATGGGGGCATGTAGGGCTTGGCTACCCTCATCTTCCACAGGACAGGGGAGTGATCGGGGAACTTACACTGCTAGTTGGCAGGGGGCAGGAGGGGATGTGTGCATCCATGTGCATGTGTGTGTAACCACATGGCCTGTGGAGGGGGAAGTGGATGGAGAATAGCCATTTTGGGGCTTAGATATAGAGAGAGGGGTGTTTAAGGCCTTGTAGTTGTAAATTAGCATTCCACTGACACTAATCCTGAATGTACAGGTCACTGATTGCCAGTTAATTATGTGTCACTGATAAATCCATAAACCACTTCAATCTTGAATTGATTTAAACTATGTGAACTGAGTAGTTTTCCCCCGTGACATGTCTATAATAGCAAGAACTTGACTTGTTGAATTGCAAGGTCCTTTCCAGAAAACAGTATTTATTTATTTATTTTCATGAAGAATCATAAAAGCATCATTGGGCACAAATAGTAAATTACTTTTCTAGCTGAAGTTGGCAGTCAGGCTCTACAGTAACCTTTCACATTTAAAGGACATTGAATTTTTTTGAAAGTAGCTCTTACTTTGAAGGATCCAAAAAAGATTCAGACTTACCTCTGGAACAGGATCCTAAATATATTCCGGGAAAGAAACACAAGACCATCTCCTATTTGAACATCCAAATTGCACAAAAGAAGAAATGACCAAAGGCTAATTTTCTTGCAAATTAGTGAAAGCAGGTTATTCATGAAACAGGAAGAAAAGTGTCACTTCTTTTCTGAATATAAGCAGAATATATATGTAGAATACAGGTACTATATGCTTTTCAGTGCCATAGCATGAAATCGTTTTCTGCTATTAAAACTTTCTATATTTAGAATTAAAAAATCTATGCAACAGGTTATTAACTTATTGCACAGTAGCTTAACTTTCTGTGGTAGTGCCTCTGGTTACACTGTTTATTTAACAATGTGCTAATGAAAAATGCTTTTATACAGTCCGGTCTTTTCTACTTTCATATGGAAAGGAACAAACTCAACTGTGATTATTATCTTCACTAAATTTACATGATCTTGCTGTTGTAGGATCACTATTGTGGTATACTGAAATCCATTTTTATGCAGTACTGAGATCTGTGGGCTTAAACCTAGTCAATGAAGGCAATTGTTGGCTCCAGAAGATCTCCATCATAGATATTAAGAAGTCACTAAAGTTAAACCTGTGTTCATTATGTTAGAAATAAATGACATTCAAGAGATTTTTTTTCAAGACAGTGTTATATAATATGAGGTAGAACAAGGTTTTTATTTTTGTCTTTTAATTGAGTTTTAAAAAGGTTTCATTGTTTCTTCCTATAGACTATAGTCTTTCCAGAATATTTTCTTGAGAAATATAAGCATGAAGACACTTACACATTGGGAAACAGGACCCTTGTATCACTTGTTCTAAACATTACATGGATACGGTTTTCTTTATTGCAGGGTTATTCCAACTGTATTCCTCAGTTCCTGAATAGCAGATGTTCTATAATATAAGTATCTGTTCTGGATGTGATTTTCCTTTAGCTTCCACCTGCTGCCTCATTATATTTGGTAGCATGTTACATCTAGTTTGATGTAGAACAAATGATCACATGCCTTGGTCGAGAATCTGAAGGGAAAAAAACCTGTTTGTGTCAGAAAAAAATTACATTCCAAAGTGCTCCTTTAAAACACTTGAATTTTGAAGCAAAGTTGCAAAACATATGGGTACAACAGTTGTGTTAATTTTTTGCCTACTTTTAAGTGTGAATGATTTCCTAAGCTTAACCCAGCTTTCTCACTTTAATTTCAAATGCTTTCTACTGACTTTTCTAGTGACATTTGGTGAATTTTTACTACTACCTTGCTTGTGTCTACATTTCTGTAACAATCAGAATATTAGTAGAGAATCTTTCTTCCAAAAAAGATAATTCTTTAACGTAGTGGGTTGCATCAATACACAAAAAATGAAAGGGTTAGATCTGTTTCACAATGATATATGGTGACTAGGTAAATCAAGTCTGCTTCATGGTAAATGGGACTTTTTTTTAATATTTTTTTCCCCCTGGGGAACCAGATGAATTACACAGTTAATCCACCACACTGGATTCATGAAAATTTTACTGTTTTCCCCACACTGCATCTCCAAATAAGTAAACTAAACTGATGTCGACTCTGGCCAAGTTACATAATAACTGACATATAATAACATCTTTCCCCTACTACTAATTATGTATTTTGGTTTTGTATAGTATAAACAGACTGATTCTCAAATTCTGAAATAGAGATGATAGAATATCTTCAGTGAAGAGCCCCAGATTGTGCAACAGATTTATCAAGTCTTTAAATTTAGCCTTTATCAGATTCAGAACTAGGACAAATCGATCTTTTCTTTTCGTCTTCTAGTTTTATTCAATTTAAAAAGAAAGGAGGAAGAAAAAAAGAAAGAAAAAACCCACAAATATACAAGAAAAGATGGAAGAGAAAGAAAATAAGTTAGTTCAGACTCAGTGCTACTTTCAGTTGTTCTGATACTTGTAAATACAGAAACACCTGCTAGTGGTACTGTTCCTACAGACCTTTATTCTTCAGACTTGTCCACACCAGTGTAATCTCTGATGGACACCACTACAATTGTACCCATGAGAACCTTTGCTATGGTCTAGAAGTTCACAAGGTGATCACTTCCAAGTGATAGAAGACAGATTGCAATAAGGATTATATTTTTACAAAGACCATCTTAAAATTCTGTAATTTACTGATCAAAATAAGATTTATACTACTTAATATGAAACTCCTTTTCCAGTAACTGGTTTCTCATTTTCTCTTCAGATGCCCAGAGATTATCCTGTTTTGCAAGTATATTTAGTCTCCTACACACTGCATTTAGAAGCCCCAAGTTTAGAAACTAAGAACAGAAGGTATTGTTTGTTTGGGAAAAGGCAAGATCTCCCTCTGAAAACTTCATTGTATCTTTTAAAGCCCTTTCTTTCTTCATATATCAGAAATCAGATATCTTATGTTTTAAAATTGTAATATATCTTCCAGGGTCTGCAACTTTCTTCTGGTCTAGAAATGCCAGGGTATTTTCATATGTATAGAATTCCAACATGGGTAACTGCAACATTTGTTGTTTCAGACTTTCTCTCCTGTTTCCATGACCTGTGAGATTTGCACTTCACTCACACACACACACTTTCCCTCCTTTTTTGTACACTTATACTGAGGACATTCAAGAGTATATCTGCACTGCTTTGATCAACAGCCAGAGGGAGTGAGCTTTCGGCAACAGTCAATATTATTTGTTTCTCCTCTGATACGGCCCCAAAATGTTGACAGATTCTCCTGGTCCAGCTCAAGAGGTGTGAGGATCTGTGGTGAAATACTTTCTGTTGTGGTGCTGTGCATGCATATATGTTTTTATATTTATGTCCTTTTGAATATTGTGAGAGCACAGTTTACATTCACCACAGATTCCAAACACATTGAATGAGGAAATCTTTTACTGTTGCTATTTATTAGCCTAGTTTCCAAAACACCTTGTCTGATTTCAGCGAGATGTGACAGAAGAGGTTGGATATAAAGACAATTTGAAGTATGTAAGGTCTTTGTGAAAAATAGGCATCTGATGTTGGAAAGACCTTATGACTCTCGGTAGTTGTCACAAAATGATTTCTACAGAGAAAGACCAAAAACACCAGAGGTTCTGTGGCAAAGGCCTTATTGCTGTTCTGATCACAGGTCTAGCTTCCACTCAAGCACACAATTAACAGGGAGATATAAATCTGTAATAAACTAGACTTGATTAGATCAATGCTTACAGAACTAGCAGTCTGCACTGCAAAAGCTGTCAAAACCTCAGCCATGGGTCAGATTCCCATTTTCCTAATCACTGTACAAATACAGAGCTGACAGTCCATTCTCAAGATCTTCTACATATACATCTCCTCATTAAGACTGACCCTTTAAACCACTCAGGCTTTTTCACCCACAGCAATGGCAGCTGTTTCAGTGAATCTGCACAGAATTGTCAAGTTTAACAAATTTCCTATTAAACCATAAACAGCTCCAATCTTGAAAAACTTTGAGATAGTTGAGGTCATAGGTTAAACTTTGTCTTCCTTTCAGACTGTACACAAAGCTTTCATGGTTTCAAATCTTAAAGCGAAGAGGATGATTATACCATCTAATCTGACCTCCTTCATAACAGGAACTTTGTTTCATTACATTATCCATTTAGTGAATGGGTAACAAGTGCTGGGCCAAAGAATGCCCTCCCAATGGTTACACAGTCCTGTGATGTGCTAACTTTTACTAAGAGGCAAATTCCCACCCAGCTGCTCACTCACTCCCCTTTCTTCATGGGATCAGGTAGGCAAAATAAGAATAGAAAGCTCATGGGTTGAGATAAAAATGGGGAGATTTCTCACCATTTACTGTCACAGGCAAAGCAGACTTGACTTGGGGAAAATGAATTAAAAATATTGCTACCATCTTTTTATAGCAATCTTATTCTAACTCAATCATTCCCCATACCACGGGGAAGTAAAAAAAAACCTCAACCACCACAACAAAATCAATCAAACAAACAAAGAAATAAACAAAAAACCCAAACACAATACTTGTTACTGTTCTAGTCCTTAATGCCCACAGTTGCTCCTTGGGAGTTTACGTTCAGCTGGACATCTGCAGTAGAAATCTTTGTCCGAATATGTCAGAATGCGGATGTCAAGATGATGGAGGACTCTTTTCAATGGTGTCCAGTGACAGGACTAGAGGCAATGGGCACAAACTGGAACACAGGAAGTTCCATCTGAACATGAGAATAAACTTCTTTACTTTGAGGGTGACCGAACACTGGCACAGGCTGCCCAGAGAGGTTGTGGGGTCTCCTTCTCTGGAGATATTCAAACCCCACCAGGACACAATACTGTACAACCTGCTCTAGGTGATCCTGCTTTAGCAAGGGGAGGTTGGACTAGATGATCTCATGGGGTCCCTTCCAACCCCTACCATTCTGTGATTCTGTGATTCTGGTTTCTGGTTATGTTCAGTATACACTCCTCTACTGTACAAGATACTTTCCTTAAAAAGAAAAATTAAAGAAATTTCAGACTGCAAATGCCTTTAGTTCTTTCTTTTGCATACGGACTACTCCTTCTTTGAAGTGAAGACAATATGATATACTGACAAATTTTTCTTATTGCCTTTCTTTCTTGTTTTGTCATTGCTGACTGTTACAATACCATAAGCTACTGAGGCTTGTCCAGGACTAGCTGACTAATCTGTTTTAAAGCAGACCTATTTATCCTGGAAAAATGTTCAGTCCTAACTGAAGAGCATTTAGAGTCAGTTGTGGAATCTAGGCAAAACGGTAAAACCTGGAGACCTTTCCAATAAAAAGCCGTCTGTTTAGGAAGTATTAACAACGTTGTTACTCCTCTTTCCCCATTTACAGCACCTGACTTCAGCTTTAAGAAGGCCATTAAGTAGGATAGGGCTTCTTGCACTCCTCCTAGAGGAGTAGTTTCAGGATGTTAAGCACAGCAGCTCTTACTGTCACGGGTGCATTTGAATCATGTTTTCAATTATTCAGTGCCCCTTACTCACACAACCCTAAAGACTGGGAAGAAAAAGAAAATAAAGACAAGGAAAAAAAAAAAGGAAAAGGGAAAAGAAGGACAAGAAAATAATTTTTTATAAGATTCTGTCAGGCCAGCTGCATTTACTGATCCCTACCTTAATACAGTGCACATTGCTGCTTTTGTGTGACTCATATATAGCATCACATTTGGTGGACTTGGCAGTGCTAGGTTAATGGTTGGACTTGATGATCTTCAAGGCTTTTTCCAACCTAAATGATTCTATGATTGTATGAATTTACCCTTGCAATATTTCTGTGAGAAAGGAAAATGTTATTTCTCCTTTTATACAAATGGAGAACTGAGAGAGAGAAAGTAAGGGACTTAAACCCCTATCTCCAGAGTTCTTGTTATGTTCTTGGATACGATCATTCATCATGTTTTTCACCTGCTGGCAAGTAGAAAATAACAACTCCCTTTACTCTGCTTCTCACCCAGAATTATTCATTCTCCACAAAAAAAACCCACAGCAAGCTCAACCACACAAACCCCTACTGACATGGAGATCAGATTGCTGTGTTTCCTTTACTACCAATTTCTCCACACTCAAAACCAGAAACAGTGTCAAAACCTGTATGTCTAAAACAAGTCAGAACAGAGTAAGAGTAACAGAAACAGAAGTGTTAATCATCATCTACATACTTATGGTAACGAGCAGTTAATACACATACTATTGTTTCCATACATCCAAGGTCAAATTGGTACCATATTTTGAGATAAATATAAATATAAATTGCATTTATATTTGTCTTTGCAGTGCTATGTAAGGGAAAAAATCTTCATATTTTATCCCAAGGAAGAGTTGAGAGATGAACAGATGGAGAAAATACTCTACTATGTCTTCTGTCAGCTGTATGCCATTATCAAAATGGCACTGCATAATGGAATAAGCAGATTAATATGTTTTTGTTGTTGTTGTTGTCTTATAAATGGTAAATTTTCTGACCAACTGTGGAATAAAACTGAACACGCTTCTCTTTGTACCACACATTTCAGAGGCATTGTTCTTAATTATTAAATCCCCACGGAAACATACAGATTTAATGTTGTTGGAGACTGTAACTAAGCACTGCACACACTGGGCAGTGAATGATACATGGACATTACACATAATGTCAAAGCAGTTTGGTCACCCTGAGCTGTTTTATGAATGACTGCCAGGCAATTATTCAGCTATGTTCAGGCTTTCCGATAAGAGACTGGCACTGAATGATTTAATTAACATAATTATTGATATAGATTTTAAAAATATTACTGCAATCAAGAAGAAGGTGCACAGCCTGTATATTTGGTATTCATGTAGTCTTGGAAAGTGTTGATTGAACAACATGAATTTATATATGAATTTATAAAGGAAGGAGGTTAAACTTCAAGTTACTCCACAGAGATATCACCTGGATCCAAGTGTTGAGCAGTTCTATGACAATAATGAAGATTTTTAATAATTTCAGCACATATGTGCAGAGGAAGAAAAAACAAGTGGTTAGAGCACTAGATTAGGTCATACGTGCTTCAGCTCCCATCCATAGTGTTCTCAAATAACCTCAGGCAAATCGCTTATGGCTAGATGCACAAATCATTTTAGTTTCCCACGTGTCCTGAGTAGCCACACAGCTGACAGAAAATCAGAGTGTTAAAACTCTAGTCCTTCTAGTAAGCACCCCTCAAAGTTAGGACAAAAGACATTCCAAGGAAAAGGAGGATAAGCAAAGAAAACACTTCTCATTTCTGTCCCTCCCTTCCTTCTTCCCTGATGGGGATTGCTCCCATCTGTAAACGTTCATTCTGGCAACCTGTGCTGCTTTTGGTTGGGATAGAGTTAATTTTCCTCATAGTAGCTAGTAGCATAGGGGCTGTGTTTTGGTTTGGTGCTGAAAACGGAGCTGAAAATAGAGAGATGTTTTAGTTATTGCTGAACAGTGCTTACACGGAGTCAAGGCCATGTCTGCTGGGACTCCCCCCCCCATCAGCGAGTAGGCTGGGGATGCACAAGAAGTTGGGAGGGTACACAGCTGGGATAGCTGACCCTGAGGGACCAAAGGGATATTCCATACCATGTGAAGTCATGCTCAGTATATAAAGCTGGGAGAAGAAAAAGGAAGACGGGGACACTCAGAGCAACAGCATTTGTCTTCCCAAGTCACCATTACGCATGACGGGATCCTGGGGATGGCTGAACCCCTGCCTGCCATGGGGAGTGGGGAATGAATTCCTTGTTTTGCTTTTCTTGCCTGTGCGGTTTTTGCTTTACCGATTAAACTGTCTTTATCTCAGCTCACAAGTTTTCTCACTTTCACTCCTCCGATTCTCTCCTTTATGCCATTAGGAGGAGAGTCAGTGAGCAGCTGTGTGGTGCTTAGCTGCCAGCTGGGGCAAAACCATGACATAACCATACAAAGATTTTAACAATTACTGAGTTAACAGGAAGAGACTTAAGCAGAAAGAAAGAAGGGTTCAAGCAAGAATTCAAGGTATTCCAGAAAAGAAAAAACAACCTACAAATCTTAAGATTTTAGAAAAGTTTCATGGAACTATCTCAAAGACCTAATTGAGAATTTAATTTGAGATTAATTGCCTACCCATCTTAAATCTCATTAAGGCAGTAGAGATCACACATACCATACAGGAGAATGGTGACAGTACAATGGAATACTACAAAATAGAAAGAAATATACTTAATTTTGTCAGAAAAGAAACAAAGTATCAACCTGAAAACAAGGGAAATAGTTCTCCTTTTCAAAACGGACAAAAAGATGATATTAGAGAAACTTTCAGGCAGAAGTAAATGCACTTAACCCCCAGTTTTCACTGTTCTTATCTACACTAGAGTAAGTGAATCATATGAAGATTTTAGGAAAAAATGCAGTTTCTAATATTAGTTTGAAAATAGTACTCATCATACACTCTAGTATTGCCATTGGGGGAAAATATAATTGAATGTTGAATTTGAGAATATTTCTCAAGTGTCAGAGAACTCTCAGATGAGTACAGAGAGAGAAGATGGAGACTATAATCAAGTTTAAGAGCTAGGTACATGCATCCATTTCTGTGGCAAGCACAGAACAAATAGAATTTTCACCTTACATATATATACTTTCTTGTCACCATGAAAGAGAGAAAAAAGAACACACCACCCTACCTAAAGAGATGAATTTTATCTAATGTACAGAACAAAAAATACTGAAGTAAAAAAATCTTACAGTTTTACAATCTGAAATAATTAACATCCTGATAGAAGTTTGAGATGGTATTCATCTTACTTAATTTTGATGTCTGCATCTGAACTAATAGTCATCTGGACTCCTTTATGCTCAGCGGAGCACAGCAAAGTGATTCATCTCATCTTAAGGTAGACATTTAAAGCAAGTCAAATGAGTCATTCTCAGAAAGTACTATTTTCTCCTGACTGACCATAAAAGAGCCTACACAACTGCCTTTGGGATTAGAGCAGCACCTCTACCTTGCAATTTAGAGGCATGACTGAAACTTAACAACACAAGTATTCTAAACTACTCCTAGGTATTGCAGAAGTGAGTTAGTGTTAGCAGACTGACTGACAAGAAGACACACAGACTCTTTCCAGGTCTTACAGAGGCAATTTCCTCTAAGATTTGTTTTTACGTTAAGGCTTCATCGAAGCTATAAAATCCAGCTCAGAATTCACATCTTAAGAACACGAAGACATGGTGTTTCACAGAAAAATGTATCAGATCTTTCATAATACACAAAAAGTACTAAAATTACCTAGTTTATATTTTCATTTGAGGAAAAGCTGCAGAAAAAAAAATCACACCTTCTGTCTTGAAGTTAAATAAACAACACAAATACTATATCTGACAGCAGTTTCACACTGATTACATACATGTCTGAATCTCTCTGCATGTGAGAAATAAGGATAATGAATCCTTAAAATGCAGATATTTCTAGGGAAATATGCAAGCAACCTGCATGCCCAAATCAGCAATTTGAGAATGCTATTATAAAAGGATATCTGATAGATATGGTATGCAAGCATCAATAAATAATTTGAGCAGCCTAAAAGAGTTTGGTAGTACAGCCCTGAACTTGAACTATTTTGACAGGAAATCCACAAGTTAGTTGTACATTTGTGATTCTAAAGAACAGCTGTTAAACTGTAGCTAAGAACCAATGATCAAAATGATGGATGATTAGCTTATGTATTTTAAACATTAAAAGTATATGAAAATACCTTTAAAAAAAGGAATTTCAATTTTATTCAAAGAAACAGATGAAACAACATGATTAACTGTAACAGACAGTTTACCATTTATTGACAATACTATCATGTCAGATTCAGAAACTGAATACTAACATATGAGCTGTGCTTATTGCAGACATTCTCTTGAAGATAGTACTTTGAAGTGTACTTCAGTCAAAGCCCAGATTTAGAAATTGTGTATAAAAATTTAGTCACAAGAAATGAAAATTAAAACCTCTGCCTGGTGTTAAAAAACCCATTGACAGAACTGTAATATCTACTTCTAAAGATAAAATCCCAGTCAGAGTACATCTAAGTAATATTAGTTCCAACACAAGAGATATTTCTTTCTTAGATGAGATTTACAACAATAATAATTTATTGTAGCAAAATATTTTTTAAAGGAAAAACATTAAAAATATTTAAAGACTGATAATATGAAGAAAGATTAATCTTCTGCCCCCACTACCATTTTCATCATGTGTGTAACCATACTGCAGATCAGACCAACTCATTAGCTTTTCTGAAAATTAATCTGAGGAGGAAGAAAATTTTTTGGATTCAAATAGGTGAGGTGACCTGATTGACAATATGGCCATGCAAGCTCCAAGAAACTGGCTTAGGGGAGTCTGCAGGATCATACAGGAGAGGGAAGAGAGTCAGTCACCCAAGGGCAGCGGCACCATCAGTCATGAAAGGACTCTTTGAATTCCTTCCTGGAGCGGTGTGTCAGTCATAGAATCATAGAATCTTTAAGGCTAGAAAAGACCTCTAAGATCATTGAGTCCAACCATCAGCCCAAAACCACCATGTCTCCTAAAACATGTCCCAAAGTGACAAGTCTACATGTTTTTTGAACACCTCCAGGGACAGTGACTCCACCATCTCCCTGGGGAGCCTGTTCCAATGCCTGACCAATCTTTCAGTGAAGAAATTTTCCCTAATATTAAACCTAAACCTTCCCTGGAGCAGTTTGAGGCTGTTTCCTCTTGTCCTATCACTTGCTGCTTGGGAGAAGAGACCAACAACCACCGCATCACAACTTCCTTTCAGACAGTTGTAGAGAGCAATAAGGTCTCCCCGGAGCCTCCTCTTCTCTAGACTAAATCACCCCAGTTCTCTCAGCCACCTCTCATAAGACTTGTGCTCCAGACCCTTCAGCAGCTTTGTTGCCCTTCTCTGGACACGCTCCAGCACCTCAATGTCCTTGTTGTACTGAGGGGTCCAAAACTGAACACAGTACTCGAGGTACAGCCTCACCAGAGCTAAGTATAGGCGAACTCAGAAGTTGTTTTGACTCAATTAGTCTTGCAGAATGGTCTGTGAAGACCTTCCTAGGAAACAGCCCCATTAACTGATATCAATCATGCAACACTGCTGCAAGACATTATAGGGTCTAAGGTGGAAAAGCCTTTGTAAAGTCTTTTCACATGTGGCTATGCTATTGTTAATGAGGGAAACAGTAGGACCATGTACTACGCCAGTATTATGATTACAAGGGATTAATAGTTGGATAAAAAGGCGAAAATGTTGTCATTGACTCAGCTCTGAAGTTATTTTAGCCTGGTATTTTGTCTATGACAGAAGTCAGTAGCAATGCTTAAGGAAAGAACTAAAAAATAGTGACCCTCCCCTGCAACACAGTTTTACTTTCTGTAATTTGTGGTTGCAGCTGGATCGCAATGTTTAATAGCCTCAAACAGACAAAGCCATTTCTCTGAAACTTCTCTTTTTTTAATCTGATTTGTATTTTTAGTATCCAAAATATATTGTAGCAATGAGTTCCATTATTCAATTGTCTTGTATGAAAAAGCATTCTTTTGTTTATTTAAAACCTACTGCAAGCTGATTTAATTTCATGTCTTAGTTCTAGTGTTATAAGAAATAACGAATAAACACTCCCACTTCCCCTTCTCCATGCCTTTCTTGGATTAAATTAGGTTCCGTGGATGAGGAACTAGTTAGCTTCAATAATTCTATGTTCATTTAAAACAATTAATTGTTACACCTTTAAATTAAAAGATTAATGTGTTGATTTTTTTTCTGCCAGCTAAGCCTATAAGGTTTTCCTCACAAAATTACAATATGAAACAAAATATCTATATTAATATGTCACCTGTGTTGCTCTGCTAAGACTAATATGGTTTTCATTACCCTCAGCCTACAGCATCAAAGCCTCTTAAGTGAATGGATTCCATGCTGTCTAAATGCTTTTCATTAAAATAGCCGTATTTATCAAGATTTATTTTAATGAAGCAAGGACAGACTTCACAACCTAAGAACACGGGTGATTTGCCATTACATGATCTGCTACACTCGACAATCTGCTGTGAGCAAGCTGTGGCTGAAGGGATAACACCAAGGAATGTACTACAAATGAACCCAGAGGAAGTTGTCCTGACTCAATTAGTCTTGCAGAATGGGCTGTGAAGACCTTCCTAGGAAACAGCCCCATTAACTGATGTCAATCATGTAACATTACTGCAAGACATTAGAGGATGGTGGGAAACTCTTCATAAAGTCTTTTCACATGTGGGTATGCTATTGTTTAGGGTTCTTCTAATGCATGTACAGTTTGAAAAAACTGAGTGCTGCCACTCAACCAAGTCAATATGGTAGTTGAGCAATATATGAGTACCACCTGGTCGGCTTCATGGACTTTACTATGGATTTCCTCTTATGCAAAAACAGTCTGGCAGTATTCAGCAGACTGTATCTGAACTGTCCACTGTTTCATTACATTCTGGAGGTAGAAAACCTGCTCATATGATCATAAGAACCCCTGTAATGAGTTACACCAAAACTCAATCTAAATCCATTATGTTTTCTGCCTTTGGCAGAGTGTGTCCCGCACTCTGGAACACAAAATTCCACTGCATAAATAATCACGGTCTTCTGACTAGTTTTGAATTGCATCCCTGTTCTGGAATGCAGAGTCCTAACCAGCACAGCCACCCTCTGGTGGAAACATTTCCTCCTGCTGTCACCTTCTCTGTGCTTGTTCCTCTCTTGCAGATGAGGTTTGGCATCCAGGTCTTTCACTGGATGATGAGGTTAAGCTGTTCAACTCCCAGAGAAAGCTCACAGATCCATTTTTTAACAGAGGAGGGAATTATCTGGCAAAGGAGAAACTTATCGCTCTCTAGCCAGCTGGCTCTTTAAAAGCTTCATGCTACCCTTTTCCCTCCCGCCCAACATAAATCTTCAGTCACGAGTAACTTTGAAATCTTTCTTCTCATGAAGATGAGGAGGTGCTGGGTGGGCCTTGGAGCAGGGGATTCCACTTTGTTACAGCTGAGGATGTGGGTTTAAATGATAGGTTAATATGAATTTTGGCACTGAATAAGCATTAAATATATATTTTTAAGGTTCAGAAAACCATACTTCCCTACTGTGTTTATTGTTGTGGGTTTGGGTTGTTTTTCTCCTGAAATAATCTGTATTTCTTTCAATACCCTCATTGTGACTTAGTAAACCAAACTGGAAGTCTATAGTATAGTGAAATATGATCTTGTTTGTATATTTATTCAGTAAGTATTAACATGGCATAAGGTTATTAAGGAATAAAGAAGGCAGTCAAACTGAATGAGCTTGGTTTTGCTTTTGTTTTTTCCTTTTTTTTTTCATACTCAGTTCTTGCCTTTTGCTTTCAGCAAAAATGCTGTTTAAAAAACCCAACAAACAAAAAAAACCCAAAAAACCAAAAACCAACCCCCCCAAAAAAAAACCCCCAAAACCAGACATAGAATGCTCAGTACAATGTTTCCCTGAACAAAAAGTCCCACAAGAGCATTGCTAAATAGAGTGAAAACAAAAAACCAAACAGAATTATGAATAAGGAACTGTTTGTCAAGCATACAACTTCATTATGTCAATTACTTTCACTGGAAAAAAAATCATTGACTCCTTGCCTGTACTTTTACTCTCAGGACCATGATCACCAGCATTAATATAAATGAAAAAAAAATAATCATGTTTTAAATAATAAATGAAACTTTTAAGTTTGTGGGGTTTTTTTCTCTTCTCAGCATATATCCTTATTTTACTGCCTATTCTTGGTGCTGCTAATTTGACAGGAAAGAGCATTTGCCTATTTTAGTAGATGCCTAGAAAAAAGGGCTGTTTTGAAGCACTTGGCCTGTAAAACCTGTAAATCTGGTCTAGTGTAGGGTGTCCCTGCCCATGGCAAAGGGGTTGGAACTAGATGATCCTTGTAGTCCCTTCCAACCCAAACCATTCTGTGATTCTATGATTCTATGAAGATATAATAACTGTATCAGCTGCCCCCAGACCCAAGAAATTACTCATTAAAACTTACAATCATGTCTGTTTCCATATCAAATGGAATGACTAGAGTAATGAAGACTAGAGTATGACTACAGTAATGAAGTGAATTGAACAAGAGTACCTTAAGGTAAATAATTATGTTGCATTTCTTGTTTCATCTTTCATATGCAATATCTGAAGTGATTTGGCATGTAAGAGACGGGTGGAAAATGGTCATGAAGGAAAATTCTTGAATGTCAGCAGAATACACATGAAGCTAGATTCACTCATCAAGAATAAGGAGAATAAGACCGTGAACATCATTAGTTCCAAGCCTTGATTTTGTAAAATGATAAGTGATTGGTGTTTAAAGCCACGATGTTCTCCAGCACTGAAGATCTCTTGAAGACCCGCTGTTTCTAACTTTTTCAAATTTCTGGCAACTCATTATAAGAGCATTTACTAAACTCATTATTTTTACTAAGTGTTTTTAATAAACCTAACGCCCAGCTATTTTTAAAAAATAGCTCCTTCAGTGGCCTTTGATCTCCCATGGGAAATTAGAAAATGGAGAAGTTATTACAGGAGGAGATCCAACAAAATTACAATCACGACAAGCTTGAATTACAACACGTAATTGAATCTATTCAGAAGCCAAAAATCAATGCAGTCAACCAGAAGTATACCAAATGTGACATTCATTTTTTCTGCTTTATCAAGCTTAATTGATGTCTTAGGAACTAAATAAGAGTAATAGGCAGCCTTATGGTAGGAACCTCAAGAGATATTTCAAATGGCTATTCATAAAGGCTGCAAATAATTCATAATTTCACTGACAGTTGATGTGGTGATAGAATAACTATGTTGCTTTTAAATACTACATGTCCTGGCATTAATTTCACCCTCATCCCTCCAGACTTCCTACTGAGAAAGGTTACAGGTTCAGATCCATCTGTCTGGCATATCCTGCCTTAGAGAAGCTCTTGATTTGTCAGTTTGGGTTTGGAAAGAAAGTTAACATACCATGGCTAACAAGTTAACACTAGTGACATTTCTTGGCATTTTCAAACATACTTTGTCATAATGCATATGCGTACCTAAAATACATGAACATATTCCAGAATCCAACAAAGGAGAATACTTGCATGAACTCAACAATATAGGAAATGCTTCCGAATAATGTTCCATGCCCCTGCCTCCTTGATCATATCTAAAATGGTGCAACAGGGTCTAAGACACAGTGATACAAGCAGCACTAAGATGATCACCATGCTATGTCAATGAATCTGAAGTTTACAAAAAAACACGTGAGCCACACAGAATGATATTGAGAGTGGTTCTCCTGATGTACTTTTGTATTAAGAACAAAATACCTTAAAAACCCAGACACAACTACCTACTAGAAAGTAAGATCTGTCTGAACTTTTCAGTAATCAAAATCATGACTAACATATTTTGAAAGCTGTATGAGCTACAGATTGTATTTTACTAGAAAATGCCAATGTCACAATATTCTGACTTTTATAATTAACTGTTACTCAGGATTCCTTTATTATAATTCAGTAACAGTGCTGGAGAAAGCAGCTGTGATAAATGAATCCTACTGCAAGAGGGTACTGTTGGTGTAGAGGTTTGGTCTGAGAGTTTCAAAGGATATAAGGAAATAAGACATCTAAATTTCATCTTCTCTCTCACAAAACTTTCTGTCACTTACTGAAACCAATGATCTCCCCTTGCCTAAGCAGAAGCAGATCTCACACAGGATTTAATATTAAGGGTGATGACATAAGTAATGATGCAAAACTTTCTATGTTTTCAGACATCCTGATATTTCTATTAGAGGGAAAAATTATTCTTCAGACATTTATAAGGCTCCATCTATGTGACAAAGAAGTCAGACAAGTTCAGCTGTGTTTCTGGTGCTTTTTAGAGTAGACTCCGATTTCAGCATATTTACTATCACCATCATTTTAGTATACAGAAGACACAGGATATCTGAAAACTACTCAACTAACAGTGTAGCAAATCTAGTGGGCAACTGAAACATCTACTCTGATCAAGATTTCTTTAGATTCGAACCATCTACAATGCTACACGTACACACCTTAGGTGTTATGTCAAAAAAACCAGCAGAAATACTCTGACTTTTCCAAATCTGTTCTTTGGACCAAAGGATATGTAAAATACTTGCTAACACAAACACCTTGGAGGACTCAGAATTATATTTCTGGAGAAATCTTTAATAGTAAAAAATAATTTGTGCACTTCTGCTCCAGTAGAAATTACACTGAAATGATAAAGGGTAACAAGAAGCATAGGTAATCTAAAAGCACTGGACCAGACAGGGCAGGCTCAGTACAAGCCGCCCAATTCCTACCAGCCTGCATAGCATGGAATAGAGACATAGAAGTTGCCAAACTGCAGGGTTTTTTAAAAATATGTTTCTAAAATACATTAAAGTCTCATAGCTTGGCATGCTAATAAGTTCTAATCTAAATGTTTTTCATTATGAAATGTTCCTCATGACTCTCATATATGGCCTCCTGAGCTAGAAATAACACACAAAGATTTTGCAGATGCTGGAAGTGTAATATTTTAATCATATTACTCAGTCATCAAATCAATTTAAAAAAATAACATCCACCTATATTTGTGTTACTTTGCCAGCCCTGGTAAGAAAATATATTTATTTGCGTTAATTCATTTAAGCAGTTACTTTTTATTTGTGAAAAAATGGTTAGCTCAGTCTTTGAGAGCTATGCGGGTTTAGATTTAAAATCTAGCAATTGCCAAGAGCACCTGTTTATAACTCCTCTCCCGTAGCATAATGTTATCTTCTGTGAAATATGTTACTGCACTTCTCTTTAGGCATGATACAGATAAGATTTGCCAGCCTTGGAAGAAACCCCGTTTTTAAATTCCAGTTAGGCCCAGATAGTTTCTATTTCTGTCATTTCCACTGCATGACAATCAGCTAAAATATCATCCACCATCTCAATCAACTTTACAGCAAGGCAGCTGAATGTTAATTAGGCATTATTTTTGCTGTAAGGAAGAGAGGCTGATGAATCAAACCTCAAGCTATCAACATCTAAACACAGAAAAGCTGTTAATGTATTAATATTGCAAAATGTTATAAAGAAACAAATTAACAGCAAGGGACAGATCCTTCTAAAAAGCTTTTAATTTTTTGTCCCAAATTTTTTGAATACGTGAAGCAGCATGGAAGTTCTTGATTGCACTTTTAAGTGCACATATACAGTTCAGTAGAAATCAGTACAAAGACACCTCCCACCAACCCCAGCACCTCGATTCAGTGAAGATTTCACTATTTCCAGAACAGAAGCAATCAGCTGCATGCTTCTGCACTGAAGCTAATTAGCCTATTGAGAAGTATACCATTTCACCTTGGGCTGGCACTGTGCTATCGTGCCTCAATCACTTTCAACATCTGAACTGAGATTTCCAGTTACTGCACAGCACTGCAAACGTAACATTTTCAGCCTGTGCAAGCTGCACAAGCTTTCTGTATTGACACTGTGTGTTATAAGAGAATTTTGGTTAGGATCAAGATCTGGAACTGCATAACATCTAAGGGATGTATTCCCATCCCTGAAGCTAAATATCAGCCCATCTCATAAATGTGACCTTTGGAAGTGCCTGAGAGAAGAAAGGAAAGAATTTCAAGGGGCTTTGTACTGGTGAAAGACTGAAGCCCCACTCAACCTTGTTACGCCCCATCCTTCTTCTGTTGTGCCCTAGTCTCCATGGCACCTTGCTTTTATGAGAGTGGCAAGGACACAGCATGTATGAAGAAGAATTATTATGCTAGAGTCCCTGCAAGCAGCAGACAGGCCTTAGCCAACCTTCCCCACTTTTCCTTTTCAAAAAATATCTGTGATTTGCAAACACTTTATTGTACATATAATGGCACATTTCAGCTCCTTTTCTGGCTTCTGGAGAAGAAGAAGAAAAAAAGCAACCCACACAAAAGAGACTCTCTCATTGTAAATCAGATACAAGTCCAAGCTATTTTAAAACATAAAATTCATTTTCTGTTCATTCTTTTTTTCCTCCCTCCAATTAGCAGCTAATCTCATCCATATAGCTGCAGGCACCAAACTGGTAAATGTTGTGATTCACTAAGAAGTAGTTGGGAACTTTTTTCTTATAATTACAAGATATAATTGCTTTGGAGCTTTTTTAGACCCTTCCATGATTAGAAAAGCTTTTGGAAATTGTAGACATAGCATTTATATTTTTAATAAGCAGAAAACTTTTATGTTCAAATAAAAGAATTAAACCCACAAACCCCAAGCAATTTAGGGTTTAAAAGCCCCTGGAGTACATTTGAGAGACTCGAAAGCAGGCCTTCAGGGCCACCAACATCTTTACATTGAAAATAGGCAATGATATTGTGGTTATTAGCATCAAACTGCAGTATGTACATGCAGAAAAGGAAGATCTTGCTGGGGAGAGGGTGGGGTTGGGGAGGAGGGCAGGGGAAGAGAGACACTCAAAAGGTTGGTTAAACCTTTGTATGATGCCTTGTCTTGAAATCAAAGAAGAGAGAAAGAAAAAAAAAAATAAAAATCCCTCTTCTTCCCCAGCAAGGAGCTGAGGAATAGCAGCAGGCTGAGGGTAAAAGCAGGCCAGGCTGGAGTGCGGTCTGTGCCCCAAGGGTACGAATGTACAAGGGAGAGGAAACATTTCTGGCCACAGGAGCGCAGCTCACTGCATTAGTAGCTTATTAGAATTGCCCCTAGCATGCTTTTGGGCAGTGACAAATAGCACTCCCCAACAACTCGTGAGTACAGTTCAGCAGTTAGCAGGGGTCAGGACCAGTTCCCAGCAGAAAAGTTGCCTGCAGCAGCCCTTTTTTGTAAGGCAAGAGTCCTTTCATACTGATGCAAAGAGTTGTGTTGCAGCTGTCCTCAGTGTCAGACAGTGGTCCCAGGAACACTCCTCTTACCAGGGCAGAGACAACCCTAGTGCTGAGTATAGCAGCTGTGCAGGAATAACACTGTACAATACCTACACTGGGTCTCAGCACACTCTGAAGAGACCTCTAAACCAATGCTGACCTGATTCAAAAAGTCAGTGCAATACATCAAAGCAATATGCAGAAGAAAAAGATGAAAATAAAGTTCCATAGAGGAATGGCAATGCACCTGAGGCAATTAATGATTCCTCATGGACCTTCACCTCAGCTCAGAAAAACATCAACACAGCCTTATTACTTCAGGACTTGAGCGGGCTAAAGGGAAGAGAAGGTAAGATCTACAACAGATTTGCATGATGGGAAGTCCAGAGCTATGTGGTTCAGCTGAATCCACAGAAGCAAAATGTCATATATTGGACTCATAAATATTGGCTTCAAAAATATTGACCTTGTAAATGAGCACCAGTGTACAGGTAGCAGTTCTAGCGGTAGTCACTCCATCTTGTCACTTACCAAAAAAATATGACGCAGGTTTTCTCTCTTGGCCAAATTAGAAACAATGGAGTGGAAAACTTCAAAGGGAAATAATACCATTATATTAGATTCTGCTGGTTCACAGGAAACCGAATCATGGCAACAAGACCCAGATTTTTAATTCCTGTAGGGTTTGGGAGTTAAGCTGTCAGTCCTTTGTTTGCTGCTTGGACTAAAGAGGAAGCAGAGGACAGGCTGAAATGATCCACAGTCCACACCTAGACTTCATGCCACCAGCGGAACCATGCTACAGTACAATTTGGCAACTGCCAATAGCTAACTTCTAATTTAATTAGCAACCTGAATAATACTTCCTATTAACATAGATCTCATTTCAGTGGAGGCAAATGACAGTTTTACTATTGAATCATATGAAATCGGGATTACTCTGTATAATCAACTGGACAATATCAAACTATTGCGTGATTGTCTTTGTATGAGTTTGTTTGTCCATTGTTATGTATCTCCTCCACAAAGCTAAGTGGCATCCCGATACTGATAAATAAAAATGGTAAACTGTAGCTTTCCATGTGTTTTGCGTAATCCAGAAAACAAGATAATTGACTCTGAAGGGAATAGAAACAACCACAAAGAAAAAACTGAAAAGCATTTTTGCAGTTAGTTTCTCTGAAGAGATGGAATAGAAAGATGAGGAGGAAACACCTAGATATATGAGCCAGGCTGTCTAGAAAGAGCATGTTAATGGCCTACATTTGCATAAGACATTTGCAGAGAAATAAACGTGGATGAATAAAACAAGAATTTATTACTGTGATTTTGATGCTTTTCTCCATCTTGACACAACAGGGAACTGAACTGTTATAAAATGCTTTACCTTCTTTCTCTCCATCTTTTTGGATAACTGTTCTTGGCAAATCTTTCTGTAAGTTTTATGCATGATAAAGGCTGAGTGTGTCTGAAATTGATAAAGGTTCTACAGCAATGTGTATTTGCAAGACAGGCTGCCTGTGAACATATTTTAATGCAAATCTTATCAACAAAATGTCAGTGGTGTCCTGGTGTTATTCCATACAGTCACAGCATATTCACTACAGAGCCCAAAAGCTACTCACTAGGGATTCAAACTTAAAGCAGAGGAAGAAAAAAAATGAAATATGAACACTGTACAGATTCAGATAAACAAAGTTACTTCCCTGGACATTGTAGTTTTAAATAAAATTTGGAACTGAAGTACTCACTTAGATACTGTCAGGCAAAGAGCAAATAGATAAACAAGAAATATTAAAAAGTCTTCAGCAGTCTGTTGCTTCATATTGCAAGTTGAAAATCACATAGATTTTCTTACCAGGTAAGTATAATACATTCTTGCTTCTGCCTTATTTTGAGTGTATCCCCTTTTCTTGTGAAACTTTCTGTATCAGAGAAATATGTATTTCTGCAGTTAACTGGGAAAACGTGACGTTTTGCTACTGATAAGAACAGAATAAAAGATGGTTTCCTAATTTTCAAATCATTCTGGAATATTTCTGTGAGAGGGGGCTAGGTTGGAATGTAGCTAAGATTAACAACTAGGCCGTAGGAGGAAAAATGTGAGGACCATCATTATTTTTAGCTAATATATAACACATCAATCAATCACAGGTCTGTTGCTGAAGGCGATATTATCTCTAGACTTGTCACTTATCTACCAAGTCTTATTTTAACATTGTTTTAAGCCTAAGAGAAGGAGTTATTACAGAAATGAACATATTTTGCAGCTTCTATTATGTATCCCTGAATGCTCTAAGGAAGTAAAAGACTCCTGTTGACATGTTTCATGGGGACCTTTTAGAGTGTGGCCTAAATATAGCAAAGAGATAGAAAAATCTTCATCTCAAGATCATCAATTTAAATTCAGTATATCTGAAGTTATCCGAAATAAAGTCTTGCAGCCACTTTTGAGCAAAAAATGTTTACATTCTTACATATGTCTGCATCTATAGTAAATGACATTATAAGTCCATTTTCTGGTTAGCTGGAGGATCTAGACTTATTATAAACACCACATAAAAGAGCTTTTTGAGTCTCACTCAAACAAGAGAAGATGCTAAAGTTCGGACAACCGATGGGGGGAGAAAAAGGAAAGGAGACATAGGAGGGAAAGAAGGCATCCACAGATGTCTGAGACACACTATGATTTTGAACAGTCACTTCTCAAAACGTCTGAACAAGGATTATATTGTGCTTGGCCTTTGCTGAGCTGATTACTGTGTATCTGCCTCCTCAAGATCTGTCCTCTTCCAAAGTCTGTAACACAGGCATTTTTCCACCATCTCCTGAAAATCTCCACTGAGCTAGTTTACTCAGGGTTCACAGAACATAAAAAGTTTACTTAAATTGTTATTTCTAATGGTTTGTTTGTTAGAACATCTGCTCCAGGAGACCCATTTTGAGACCTCCTCCCCAAGGGACAAGGAAGGTTAGGACTGGAGCTGATGCATCATAACAGACTGTGCTAAATCACAGAGCTGTGGGAAGCAACTGCCTTTTATCCTTTTTGTGGATAACTGTGGCACTGTGAGACAGAAGTGCAAAGCCACATAGGCCAAAGGAGAGCTATGTTAACAGTTCAGCTGGTCCGATGGGAAAGATTCTGTCTTGAGTAGCTGCTCTCAAAATTATTCTCGGTTTGGTTTTGTTCCTTTATCCAACAAGCAACAAATACAAACTCCATCAGCATCCCAGGAAGCAGAACACCACTTACTGGGCAAGTGCTTTTATCAGGCGAATATGCAAAATAACAGAACTTTGGCTTCCAGCTTTGAGGAATGCAGTCCCTGCAGGAGACAGCATTTCAGAAGTGCTCTGCTCTCCAGATTTCCTATTGATTGGTTTGGGCATCCCAGCACTTAGTGTACTGGCAGCTGTCAATCTCATCTTGCTCTAGACTGAAATTAGGTTTGCAAATTCTGCTCTTAGAGACAGGCTCTGAGGTTGGAGGAGCTGTATACCATGTCACAACATTAAAGTCCTTTCAATTGAGCAAGATTTAAATTGTATTCTTCTTAATTCACCATTTTCCCCAAACTCGCACACACAACTTTGAGATAGGCAGAAAACTCATTTCACAATCTGTTTTAAAGGCTTTTTCATCAGCTGAAGTGCTGTCTTAGAGAAACTACAAGGCCATTAAAAATATATAGCTATACACACATGTAAGCGGAAGCTCCTCATCTGACTGAGTTATTTAAAACATTAATATGGTAAACACAGAACATTAAAAATGAAGCCATCATCATTTGGGGCTATCTTGCATATTTTATAGCTAGATACGTATTTCTCTCAGGCAAGACTGTCTAAAATTCATTAAAATACTCATTTCCTCACAGGAACTATGTTGTTCTTAAGACATATAAACAAAGAAAAACATGCACACCAGATTATTCAACACACCATAGAAGAGAAATGTCTCTCTCAGCATGAAATGTTTCTCATCTGAGTTACCATATGCGTCCTACTCCTTATTCCATTTTTCCATCTCCTCTAGCATAAACACTTCCATCTATTAACAACCTTTCAAATTCTTTACACTTTAAATATTGTATAGCAACACATGTAAACAGAAATCTATGTTACTTTTATTGCACTCCTGGTACAAATTCACAGCAGCTGACAGTAGAATCTCAGCTCAGTGTAGGAAACGCATACCTGCTCAGCTGCAAAATTTCATATGCCATAAATCCTGTCAAATGGTATATAAACCACCACGTTACAGTAGTAATACTATGCTAGAGCATTTCCTCTGATTTTGCTTTCTAATTTCCTTCAAAGTGCCTCTTATATTTAAAAAAAAAAAAATCAGGTGTAGGAAGAAACCGTATTAACTACCTGCTATCTTAAAGGCAAAACAGAGCAGCTGGAGAATATTCCTGGGCTACAGGTTTGACTGGCTGGAGCATAGCTAATAAAATGAGTGAAGTCCCATTAAAGTCAACGTGCTTGATTTCTCCCCAGTACTGAAGTAATAGAGAGGAAACAGACAAACTGCTGTTTCAGAAGCCTGTTAAGGAGGCATTAAAAACCTGAATCTGTGTCCGTGTACAGAATCAATGGTCCAAGTGGTTTTTTTTATAAGGACAGTTAGTTTTTGGAAGAACTTTTATTTTGCTAATAAATATTTTTGTATTCCTTTCCTAAAGAAAGAAAAAACAACTCACCACAAACCCTAAGCTTTTACTTCTGATTTGTTAAAGCCTAATCACAGCACAACTGATCTGGAAATTCCTTCTGAGTCAGTTCAATACTAAGCAGCATTTCCTCTGCCACTGACCATAAAGTCAGCGGAAGATGTAAGGTGGGACCCCAGAGAACTAGCTCTCCTTTGCTCATTTCTGAAGATGATGCTATTTGGTTCACTGCAAATGAGCCACCATGCAGAAACCTATCTACACAGAGAAAAGGAGCCTTAATGTTAGCACCTCTCACCAGGAAGTAAAGCTTGATATTCTGCCAATTGGGTAGTTTAACAAGAAAGCAAAATACGATTGCATTTTGGGAATGCAAAATGTTTTACTCTTTTCAAGTGAATAACTGTTCTGACATTTTTTAATCGGTGTTTTTGTGTGAAATTTTCCATTGTGCTTACTTAAACACAATAACTTTGTATGCAGAAACAGAATTAGCAGAAGTACATTTCTTTTAATGCAATTTTTCTGCAGGCTGGTAGCTCCAGAGCACGCTCAGATCTAATTCTAAGATATTTAGAAATCTGTCATCTCACAAGGCTTAGTATTATGAAAGTGCAAAGGTTGTGGAATCAACTTTCTTTTTGTTATTATTGTAATGCTACAAAGAAATTTTGGATTACATCTCTGCATTTGTCACTAAAAGCTCTGCATAAGACTTAGCATTCATATTTAAATATGCTATGGAAAGTTCTGTTTCTATTGACCCAGTCAATAATGCTGATGAATAACTAATTAAAAAAACAATTTAACATTATTCTTCCAGAAAAAAAAACAAACCAAAAAACCAAAACAAGAATATTTCTGCTCAATGGGTAGTTGATAGAAGATGAATAATTGTTGATGAATATTTCTGGTTTCTTGGTTTATAAATGGGTATAATTAATTTTAAAGTCCAGACTATAGGCAAGAATTGGACCTGAAAATACAAATATTCATTGAACTATCATTCATATTTCCTTAAAATACTTTAATTTCATTTTTGGTTTCCACAAGTCCACAGTGAATTTCTACCACGTAATAACCTCACAAAAATACAAATATAAAATACCTTAAGAAGAAAGGCTCTGTTTGTCTAAGATCAGAAAGTAGTAGACATGCAAATAGTATACTTCCTGTTTCATATTCAAGCCACTAAGAAATTAAGAATAGACTTAAAATGAAAATCAGCTACCCCATATTCTAGGTCTGAAGTTATTTCATATTCTTTTCCAGAACCAGATACTTTTCACTGTTTAAAATATAATACTGAGATTTTTAATATTTCAAGACCTGTTTTAAGCAGAATTTCTCAGTTTTGAATGGATTTTATGCTGAAGTTGCAGTATTCTGCTCTTATGTTAAACACATAGTATAAAGCGATGCTGCAATAAGAGCGCTTCTTTTATCTTCTGCCTGCATTGTAAGCAGAAACACTAAAACAAAGCTCAAAACTGAACACTATGAAGTGTCACAAAAGAGTTTTTTTGAAAACTGAGGAAAAGAAAGAGAAGCTAAGAGTCAAAATCAGACAAGTCACATATAGGGAAGCCATGCGTCATTGCAAACGGCACCAAAGACCTGCATCCTGGTATCACTTCCAGCACAGCCCTTTGGCCAGTCACAGAAGCAAGGAAGATGCTAGGCAAGAACCACTGGATAAATCAAGGTGATCTAGGTCCTCTTCACAATGTCTGAGTTTGTCATCTTGATTGTGATTTTAATTAATGAGAAGAGTTTTCAGTAGTTGCTGACATGTGCTGCACAGAGGATCTTCACCTGCACAGTGGACTTTGCATTGCCTCCCAGATACATTGCCTCAGTGGACATCTGCTGTACATTTAATTGGTCTGTATCATCTCTTGTCCAGGATTTTCAGGATATGTGGAACATATGGGGTTTGAGTAGTCTTCTTACTGTCCAGGCAAAATTGTGTGCATCATACTTTATTTATACAATATGAAATAAATACAATATGTTATGAATATGATATGATATATGGTTGAACAAAGCAATCCTACACAACAGATTTCCATTCTCATCTTCTGGGATGTACAATAACAGAAAGGAAGCCATAATTGACAATTTGTCTTACATTGTTTTAAATATCTATACATGTTTATGTATCTATTAATTAACTGTCTTCTGTGATTAAAACTGTTTACACATTTATCCCTTTTAAATGTTGGAAACTAATGAAATACAGTATGCTACACTGATTTAAAGAAATGCAATGTTTCTGCTCCTGTATTACTCTCATACAGTCTGGTGTAATTGCAGGTTAAAAATTAATGAAATCACACTTAATGGAAAACCAGTGTGAAATCAAAATAAATATCCCTGTTTGTAAACATAAAATAAATATTGGTCTTAATTCACAGTCACAACTTTTCTCCCATGGCAAAGAAAGAATTATCTTGTTCTTAAATATGATTTTAAGCAGAACTAAAAAAAATCCATGGTTAAATAAATCCTCTGAATTAGATGTAATTGGCTATTTAAATGAAAATGCAGACTTTAAATTATCTTTCTCAAGTTAGTGCTATATTATAGAACTTATCAGCTAATTAAAGAAAAACCTTCCCCTTGAAATAGCATAAGGCTTGCAAACCTTATCTTAAACGGAAAGTGAATATAGAATTTTCATTTTAAGCTACCAAAAATGTTGACCATTCTTTAAGTCTGAACTTGTCATTCAATTACACATTAATGAACTCTGTGAAATTACAGTTTGTCATTTAATGTTTACAATTTCTTTGCTTTCAATTTTAAAGACCATATATTATTTAAATTACTGTTGTAAAAGTAGCAAGTGGACATTAGTGGTAATACATGGTTATCTTGCTGTAAAACACTATGTAAATAAACATATCCCTTTTTTAAACGTTGAAATCAAGCAGTATTTCAATTGAGTTTTAATCATGCCATTCAATTAATTATGTCTTTTATAGTGCTAATGTTTGTCTCTACAATTTCACTGTAGCTATACAGGCTCAGACTTTACTCTGTAACTCAGGTGAATTTATTTTTTAATTTTTCCGTGTATGAAGTAACTATCATTTACAGGAATGAAATATGAGTGTTTGCAGGGGTTGAAAAGGACGTGTACTGTGGTTCTCTACCACTGGTCAAAATACAATATATTTAGTAGTTTAAACAAGTCCATCCTAAACATGTCCATGTAAGTTCATGATCAAAGTTAACTAAATCATGGTAGGGTACACCAACTCTCCTCTTTTCCACAGAAAACAGCAAAAAGAGTAGTCCCATAGTCAAGCATCTGTTCCAAAGAGACATTTCAGTTTATTTTAAAGGCTCTGCTTCAGCTGGACTAGCAGTGTTATTTTAAATTGTTCTGATTGCTTGGTTTAATTCCAAGTCTAGTTCAAAACTCCCTGTACTTTGGAATACCTGAATTTGGAATTATACCTGAATATTCTGAAAATAAGTGTCTAGTAGTAGTTCATGAGACTGTGGAACAATTTTGGTTAAAGGTGTATTCTTTCTCAAAAAAATCTTAGGCAAAATTTCAGATTTTCATTTATTCTCGAAACTAGCAATTAGGTGTATTTTGTTTTACTTGGTAATTCCAAACAGAGCCGTTATTCAGTATACTCTATGCTATATACTTATATGACATATGTAATTCTAAACTATTATTTAGACTGTAGGTTTTTAAACACATTTATCAGGAAATATATTGAATTTCCAAGCCCCCAAATAGGTACATTGGCATTCTAAATGCCTGTACCTCTAGATTTAGAATTGTAGAATCATAGAATGGTTTGGGTTGGAAGGACCACAAGGATCATCTAGTTCCAACCCCCATGGGCAGGGACACCCTCCACTAGACCAGGTTGCCCAAAGCCCCGTCCAACCTGGCCTTGAACACTGCCAGGAAGGGGGCCTCCACAGCTTCTCTGGGCAACCTGTTTCAGTGCCTCACCACCCTCGCAGTAAAGAATTTCTTTCTAATGTCCAATCTAAATCCCCCCTCTTTTAGATCTTTAGTAAGGTTTTGGTAGCAGGGGGGCTACAGGGGTGGCTTCTGTGAGAAGCTGCCAGAAGTTTCCCCTGTGTCCGACAGAGCTAATGCCAGCTGGCTCCAAGATGGACCCACCAATGGCCAAGGCCGAGCCCATCATTGACAGTGGTAGCACCTCTGGGGTAACATAGTTAAGAAGGGGAAAAAAAAAACCCAAACACCTGAAGCAAATCAGTTAGAGAGAGGAGTGAGAATGTGTGAGAGAAACAACTCTGCAGACAGCAAGGCCAGTGAAAAAGGAGAGGGAGGAGATGCTCCAAGCACGGGAGCAGAGATTCCCCTGCAACCCATGGAGAAGACCATGGTGAGGCAGGTTCTCACTCTGCAGCCCATGGAGGTTGATGATGGAGCAGATATCCACCTGCAGTCTGTGTAGGACCTCATGCTGGAGCAGATGGATGCACCCGAAGGAGTCTGTGACCCCATGGGAAGCTAATACTGGACCAGGCTCCTGACAGGACCTGTGAACTCATGGAGAGAGGACCCCACACCGGAGCAGGTTGGCTGGCAAAACTCCTGACCCCGTGGGGCACCCATGCTGGAGCAGTTCAGGAGGAACTGCAGCCTGTGAGAAGGACTTATGCTGGAGAACTTCATAGAGGACTGTCTCAAGTGGGAGGGACCCCACACTGGAGCAGGGGAAGCAGAGACAACATGTGATGAACTGACTGCAACCGCTAATCCCTGTCTCACTGCACTGATGACAGGGAGGAGGTAGAGAAAAATCAGGAATTAGTTAATCCCGGGAATAAGGGAGGAGTGAGGGGAAAGTGTTTTTTAAGACTTGGTTTTACTGCTTACTATCCTATTCTGTTTTGATTGGCAATAAATTAAAATAATTTTCCCGAGTTGAACCATTTTTTGCCCATGATGGTAACTGGTGAGTGATTTCTTCCCATCTTTATCTTGACTCATGAGCCTTTCATTATATTTTGTCTCCCCTGTCCAGCTGAGGAGGACATCTTATAAACTTATTAGATTATTTAGAGTTTCTTGTTTTCAGTATTTGTATGAATAATACAAGATATAACTGAAGTTTTGAATGCTCTAAGTAAAAAGACTCTTAGCACTTATACTGCTTTAAGCACAAGTTTCATTAGAACAGTAGAGAATCATTATGCTTTCCTGGTTAGACTTGCACATTACGAAATCTCATGCTCTCTGTCACTGCAGTTTACAGTGCTCAAAATCAATGTTTCTTTTGCAGATGGTAAAGTTGAATCTATAAGGTTAAGATGCAGGTCAAGTTCAAATTGTGCAAATATGTGTATTTACAAACATGCTCTTTGCCTGTTCTTCGATTACAGTCTGTTCCCTCTGAAGTAAACAGCTAGGGGCTGGTCAGTGGAATTGCCCTCTGAGTTTCATGGATTATATGGACTAGTCAGCATCTCATTTAAACACACAGTGAACCTAAATACAACTAGGATATAATTCTTAAATTATAAATATGCCTAAAAATACATATCCAGTGCTACCTGAGATGCCCTTGGAAATCTGAAACATCATGGAGCTGGCAGATATGAAACAGGACTAATAGGAGACCTATACCCTCCTGAAAAGGCACCTAGAGGCTTTCTGGAATACATGAGTGTGTCTCAAATGTTGGAAGGGGTTGTGTTTAAGTCACTGAATCGTACTCCTACAATATAGACAACGCAAAAACAGTTGTCTCGTTTCAGCCTGAATCCCACAGTTAGTTTTTGGCTATAACCACCTCAAATCTATGACTAGATTTTATGAAATTAGTTTACTACATAGCCTGACTGTAAGACAAGGTTTGAAAAGACAAGGTCTCCTTTCTGTGCTTATGCATACATGCCTCGGTGCAAGTTCACAGTTGTTTCTAATTACTGGAACTTCAACTCTTCTACCTAAAGGTTTAAGCTTAATTAGCAATCCTAAATGTGCTAAAGTAAATCTTCTTGGATCCACTACCCAAAATCTGTACAAAAATGTTAAACCTTTATGAGTTACTTTTCCAGTGGAGGAAGACTGAAGTATATCCTGCTCGACATGTATTAAATAGGACAGACAAATGCATAGGTTCAGTCAGAAGCAAGCCCAGATTAACTAAAACCACTTACAGTAACAGAATTGTTTATGGAAAAAAAAAATATATATATATAAAATTTAGGTATTATTATTCCTCATTGAGAAATTAAGATTGTAACTGTGCACCCTGATTTTGTAAGGACGTTTCAGTCTTTGTAGAGAAGGACCTAGAAATAAAAGGATAAACTTGGATGTAATTAGTTCTCTAAAATAAAGCTTGTAAACATAGAATAACATATCTGGACAATACCTCTTTGAAAAGGCTCTGGTTCAAAGTAACATATCGTACAATATTTCTTGTAACTCACAATTATAACTACAGCTAAGTGAACATATTCAGAAAAGTAAAAGAATTATCTGAATCACTGTGTATTCCACAATAAAAACTCTCCTTGAGGAATGAAAAAAATTAACCAATATTTTAAAAATGGATTTACTTTTTCCTAGACACAAGTAGTCCCCAGATAGACCACACGGTTCAACAAGTCTCAGTGCTGAGTCCTGCACTTGGGTTACATCAACCCCATGCAACACTACAGGCTTGGGGAAGAGTGTCTGGAAAGATGCCCAATGGAAAAGGACCTGGGAGGCAAATTTTAGCAATGGACTTGAAAGTGCTAGGTTAATGGTTGGACTCAATGATCTTAAAGGTCTTTTCCAACCTGAACAAGTCTATGATTCTATGATTCTATAAATATATTGTATTTCGAACAAGCATACTTCAAAAATCACTATTCTACGATATTTCTGTTCTGACTAAAAATATTCTAAATCTTAGTGAAGAAAACATAAAAATTAATGACTGTTCCATTCGAAAGCTTCTCGCTTTGAAATTTTAGGAAAATATTAATAATGCTCTATATATTAATGACATATTTTTAAACCATTTTTTTGTTGCTCATTCTATTCATTTATGGGGCTCATATTTCAGGCAATGAACAGAGATTTAGGAGAAGTGAGCTTCAGCATAAGCAAGATGAATCATCCTATGGAAAGCTACCTCTCTCTCGATAACAGAAACTGGCTTAGAATATGCTTAACTGTTAGCCAACTAAAATAAGAGTTCAACTCTTAGTATTTATCCAGCTTAATCAAGGGAGAGAATTTGATCTTTTAGTAATAGTAATATCTAGTTACCCTACAAATATGAGTCTTCTCTTCTTAAAATTTCACAGATTTGAAGTTTGAATTAGATATTAAATGGCTAAAGTTCATAAATCACAGAATGAATCATAAAATCAGTGGTTTAGGTTGGAAGGGACCTTTAAAGGCCATCACCTCCAACTTCCCTGCAATGCGCAGGGACATCTTCAACTAGATCGGGTTGCTCAGAGCCCTGTCCAATCTGATCTTGAACGTTTCCAGGGATAAGGTATCTGCCACCTCTCTGGACAACCCATTCCAGTATTTTGTGACCTTTAGTGTAAAAAATCTCTTCCTTATATTTAGTCTGAATATATCCTCTTTTAGTTTAAAACCATTATCCCGTGTCTTATCTCTACAGGCCCTATTAAAAAGTTTGTCCCCATCTTTCTTATAAGCCGCCTTTGAGTACTGAAAGCCTGCGGTAAGGTGTCCCGGAAGTCTCCTTTTCTCCAATGTCCTATTGAGCACAAGAGAAATTAATATCAAAGACTCTGAATGAATAATTTTCAAACTGCTTTGATTCTTTTAAATGCTGTATAAATGCTTTAATTTCAGTACTACAACCTTATGCCTAAATCCAGGTATTTATTGTAATTTTGCTTGTAGAAATAGGCAAAATCTGTTAAATGTTTGACAATGTCCTATTTTCTGTCTGAGTGAGATTTTGAACCAAGAGCAACAATTGCTTGCTGGAAGTATATCTCTGCATTTGGAGAAAGCCATTCAGAGATTAATAGCTTGTCACAAAAAGCTCACTCCGATAACACTGATCTATAAAATCATATGTTCCAACATATGAGCACATTTCATGCTCAAAATTAAAATATATATGCACACTTGGCAGTTCCATGTAACAGTATGGAAAATGTCAATATTTTTAAAGACTCTGTGAAGGATGAGAAATTAGTTATATAGCCAGAGAGGGCATTTTTAGGTGATTTTAATGAAATTGCAATAACTGTATCTAGTTTGTCTTTAGGCATTTGGTCTAAACTTGGCAGACAGGCTCCTCCAGAAAGTATCACCTATCTTTCTTTCAGATATTTATCATAGGATGAGTTGAATTGTCCCTTGGGATCTTTCTGTGTTGATTTCAGAAACAGCCTATACAACTAATTTAGGTTAAGATATTTACATTCTAGAAGCCTAAAGTAATACTAGATTAATCTCACTCTATTTGACAAGCTTGGCATGAAAATCAACATATTCATCAATTACTATTACAAATTAAATTTTTATCTAACAAGATCATTGACCATAGAAGTGCTGGTTTTTCTTCTGAAGAAAATACCATTTACAAGTTTTAGAAAATTATGCCAAAAGTTATGCCACAACTTAACTCTCCCTATTCCAAGTAACATTGGTACACATTTTTTACAAAACTACTGATTGGATTTTAACTTTTTCAAAACGCAGAAACTGTATCATTCAACAATTGATTGTGTTATAGCTACACAAAGGCAAGCACAATTTTTTCAAATTCCTAATTAAAAAGAAAAAAGGGTTTTCTCCTTATTACAAAATCAACATCTGGTGAAATAAGAATTTAAAGGAGAGAGTTGAACCATTGATTTCAGCAGGGCCAGCATGTTTCACCAAAATGTCTTTAATAGCTAGAGCTAATGTATGGTAACAAAAAGTCTATCTGTAACTTTGGAGTCATGTAATTCTGATATAAAGTTGATGGCGGCAGTTTAAATGCCAGTGTGCCTGCCATTTCAGTGAAGCCACCGAGGCGAAGGGTTCTGGAGCGCAGGATTGCACCAGGGGACCCTTGCTAAAGCAGCTGAACTGCGGCTAAAACCGCGGCCATGAGAGCATAGGGTGAGAGAGGCTTCCCAAGCCCCTGCCCCAGGGCGGGAAAGAGGGAGCTGCTGACATGCAGCAGCTCTGACACAGCGTGGGCGCAGACAAGGGTGACGGCGGCCTAACCCTCCTCCCACATACAAAAGCAGCCCCCAGGGAGCACCAGCAACCCGGAACACATCGAACAGGGCAGGCAAACAGGATGTGACGCGGCAGTTTGCGCAGGCAAGGGGTGCAGGGAGGGCCTAGGCACCCTACGGGCTCAAGACGAGAGTGCCATCATTGGTCATCACTGCCCCACTGCCTGGGAAGGAGTTCAGAGGGCTTGACAGGAGAGGACTGGCCATGGTTACTCGCCAGAAAGCCCCTTCCAGAAGGAACGTGGAGATCCAGACAGAGCCCCTATCGAAACACATCGCTGTCCAGGTCTCTGGCAGCAGGGAGCGCATGAGCCTCTCGCTTGGAGTAGAGACCGGCGATGACGACAGCTGTCTCCAGTGCGACCAGGTCAACAACCTGCTCAGCTTGGTGGCTGAGCTCAAAGATGAGGTGGAAAGATTGAGGAGCATCAGGGAGTGTGAGAGAGAGATAGACTGGTGGAGTAGCACCCTGCCGTTCCCGAGGCCGAGTGTGCTGATGGATGCTCCGCAAGTAGCAGATGATCCCCTACCCTCTTGCCAACGAGCAGAAGCTGCCGAGCAGAAGGGGGACCTCAAAGGTGGAGGTGATTGGAAACAGGTCACTGCTCGGGGGAAGAAGCAAATCCTCTCACTCCCTCCCTCCCCCTCGCAGTTGTTCCTACACAACAGGTATGGGGCTCTGAAACTGGAGGGCCAAGCAAGTGACGAGGGAGCTGAAGGTCCCCCTAGGCGGTCTCCAAGGGCGAGGAAGTCAGCCCCATGCCTGGTGACTGCCTCTGTTAGGAAAAAGAGGAGGGTAATTGTCATAGGTGATTCCCTCCTAAGGGGAACACAGGACCCCATGTGCCGGCTGGACTCGTCTCACAGGGAAGTCTGCTGCCTCCCTGGGGCCCGCATCAGAGACGTTACCAGGAAGCTTCCTAGGCTGGTCCAACCCTCTGATTACTACCCGCTGCTGGTCATGCAGATTGACTGGGAAGAGATTGCCGAGAGGAGCCTAAAGGCAATAAAGAGGGACTTCAAGGCTCTGGGGCGACTGGTAGAAGGGTCAGGAGCGCAGGTAGTGTTCTCCTCCATCCTGTCAGTAGCAGGGCAGTACGCTGAGAGGAATAGGAAAACTGGAAAGATCAACGCGTGGCTCAGAGACTGGTGTTGCCAGGGAAATTTTGGGTTTCTTGATCATGGAGAAGTCTACATGGCACCGGGTCTGCTGGCAGGTGATGGAGTTCAGCTGTCTCCAAGGGGGAAGAGGTTTCTTGCCCATGAGTCGGCGGGCTTTATTGAGAGGGCTTTAAACGAGCATTGAAGAGGGAGGGGGATTTATGTGGACTCAATAGAGAGGAGTCTAGGGGTGGCATACCATTACAGGAAGCGAAACCAAAAGCCCAGGTCAAGTGCACCTACACCAATGCATTTAGTATGGGCAACAAGCAGGAGGAGCTGGAAGCAATTGTCAGGCAAGACGGCTATGACATAGTCGCCAGAAATGTGGTGGGATGACTCTCATGACTGGAGTGCTGCGACGGAGGGCTACAAGCTCTTCAGAAGGGACAGGCGTGGAAAGAGAGGCGGTGGGGTGGCTCTGTATGTTAGGGAGCGTTTCGATTGTATAGAGCTTGACAGTCATAATGAGGAGGTCGAGTGCTTATGGGTAAGGATGAGGGGGAAGCTAACAAGGCTGATATCCTGCTGGGAGTCTGCTACAGGCCTCCCAGTGAGGATGAAAAGGCCGATGAAGCATTGTACAAGCAGCTAGCAGAGGTCTTGCAATCGCTAGCCCTTGT
>VWZZ01003642.1:21529-35593 GCA_013399095.1 Psophia crepitans | reverse complement strand
CTCCTACAGTGGGCAAGATCTGTGCAGATCTGTAATACCTTCTCAGAAGAACTAGTATGGTTTTATAATCACACTTTTCTTCCTTTTTTCTTTTTCTTTTTCTTTTTCTTTTTCTTTTTCTTTTTCTTTTTCTTTTTCTTTTTCTTTNGGTGGACAGACGGACCGACAGCGCTTTGGCCTCTGTTTCCCTCCCCCGATGGGTTTCCCACTTCCCCACGAGGCTCCCGAGCCTCCGTCTGCTCCGAGCGGAGCAGAAGGGAAGTTGCTGCTGGAGAGAGCGGCTCGGTGGCAGCTTGGTAAAGAAAAGGAGGAAATGGAAGGCGAGACAGATACTCCAAAATAACCCTCCCTTCCTCCTCCTCTTCCTCTTCCTCTTCCTCTTCCTCTTCCTCTTCCTCTCCCTCTCCCTCTCCCTCTCCCTCTCCCTCTTCCTCTTCTTTCCCTTTCCTTTTCCTTTTTCCCATTAGTTTTAATATTTTTTTTATTTTCAGTTTTTAATTTCTCCTTCACATTTGCCTTCTCCTTGTTCATTGTTCTTTGTTCCTTGTTCATTTTTCTTTTTTTTTTTCTTTTCTGTACTAACATGATATGGACTTTTTAAAAAATGGAAGCTGACACTAGTATATATGGTATACAATTGTATGAAGCAACCAATTTCAAACTCAGATGCAGGCACAATCTCTAAACTATTTTTGGTCTATTTTTTCTTGTACCAGCTGCTTGTAAAATACTGCCAGAAAAACAATGTGGTTTTCACTTGACCACAGAGTTTTAACAATTACTAAAGCTAGAGGGCATGGCCTAAAATCAGTCATTCAATTTGGCCAGGTTATAAGGCAAGAAAAAACAAGGAACCCTGAAGTATCGGAAAGATGTGAAAATGGTCGAAGGAGAAGTGATCTGAATGACAGCCCTGTACTGGAATCTTCATTTCTAAGGACAGGTAGCAAAGCTCCTGTTGTGATAAAAAAGGATAGAAGATTGGGATTTTGGTAGGCCTTAAAATGACAGAGAAAAATCAGCTGGAATCAACATGCCGTTTAAGAAAACTTTTGTTACAGTGTTTTGACCCTTGGCAGGATGCTGTGACTTGTTTTTTGATGATGAAAGAAGAGAATTGATTTGAAAAGGTTGCACTTTATACAGTTCACATTCAGGATAAAAAATTATGAAAATGAAAAAAATAAATCTCTTGAAAAAATAAGAGTCATATAATCTAACTATCATATTCAAACATAGAGTTTGAAAAGTAGCAATGAACAGTTTTTGATCTTTCACTTTTTCACAGTGCATGAACCAGCAGCTGTGATTCTCTGCAGTCCAACATTACCTTCTGTGCCAGGGTCACGTCAGGAGAATGGCAGCAGGTTCCACAAGAACTAAGGATGCAGTGAAACACAGGTCTTGGCTGTGGAATATGTGAGACAACAGGGACAGGTGAGAATTCCTCCCCTAGGAATCATCTTGTGTCCAGTCTGGCTCCTCCCTTTGTAGGAACAGCTACAAACTTGACCTCAGGTTCTATTTTTTTCTGTCTCCTATAAGTGCTGAAAACCATGCATGGTCTCTCTGTACTGCTATATATCCTATCTTCTCCTTTCCTAGTATATTTGTACCTAATTGGTTCAAAGAATTTAGGACATTGATAATTCAGAGGAAATCTACCCAAAACATTTAAAAATAGGGACTGGCAGTGCTGTATTAATTAATTAACTAATTTAAAATTTGTTATGAATTTGTACTTTTGTGTTGCATCTTCTCAGCCATATAGAACACTCTAGTTTATAGCAGCATATGGGCCCAAAAAAATATAATCCTTTATGAGACCCATCCCTTTGTAACGCTGTCACCTTGGAAGAACTGCCTGCAAAAATCATGGAAGATTGTGCCTGAGGAAATCCCATTTGTAGCAATTAACCTCAAGAACTGGGAACTTGATTTATACTACCATGTACTTCAAAGGCAACGGCAACATAAACAAAATGTTTACCTGTTTTTCAAGGATTACCTTTCCAGTGACAGCAAATAGCTTGTACAGAAGATAATTCATATTCTAACACAATGTATCTCTCTTTCTCATGATTATTTCTTATAAAACAAACTTTTCCTTATTTTTCTTTATCCAATTTATTTTCTTGTGAGCAAAGCTAGAGCTTAGGGAGCATGACTTGTTGAACAGACCAAGTCCAGCATTAGATTATGGCTGTTTTACCTTGTAGAAGCAACACTTTTGAATCATAAAGCTCCTCTCATTTGTAGACGGCTCTAAGACACAGGGTCAAATATCATGGGCATGTTCTAAGGCAAAGAACTTTTCTTCTTGCCTTCTGCCTGTAGATGGGATGATTTTCATCAGCTGACTAATTTGGTTTCCCAGTTTTTGTCCTGAATCACTTTTGCTATCCTCGGTAGCTTTACAGATTCACAGATCTGCAGGGGTTGGAAGAGACCTCTATAGATCATCTAGTCCAACTCTCCTATTGGAGATTTACTTTAGGATGGAGAAACTGTGACAAGAAGTAGGGGCATTACAGAATTAAAAAAAAAATTTTGCTGTAATGGATCTTGAAGAGTCACCTAATCCATCTATCTGTTCCATTGTAGTATCCATTATACCCAAATCATTCCTGACAAATTTGTAACTTGGCCCTTAACGCTTCTGACAAAGACCTTCCTGGGTAACATATGCTACTAATTCTGTATTATCATCATTAGAATGCTCTTCCTAATACATATCATGATTATCCTAAATCCCCTTTGAAATGTAAGATGATTACTTGTATCGCTTGTAGGCTTGTGTGGCTCCTTTGAACGACAGTCAGAATTGTTGCTGAGCATCTTTCTATTGTTCATTTTTCTTTCACAGAATTGAACATTATCATCATGGACCCTCTGTGCCTTATATTTTTTGAAACTAAGCTATTAATGGACCTGGCATAAAGCCCTGCAGAACCTAGCAGAGATATTTCGGTTCACTACTGAACACTGGGCAGCAACAACTTCCCATTCAATGACGTTTCCTAGCCATTTTTAGAGTCACATTAAAAACGTTTCATTCAGACTATATTCCTTACATTGGCTCCGGGAATGTTCAAGAGACAGCAAGCCCTGGGTTATAGACAAATATAAAGAGTTAAAAATGTTTAACTAGCCATTCCTCACCAGGAATACTGGTAAGTTCACAGTTAATCTTTTTCCAGTTACTAATCTGTTAAAGCTTTTCTTGAAAGCAAGGAGAGTTTGTTCCATTTGAAAGATAATAATATTCTTAACATAGATTAAAATCTTCAGGTGTGGTTTCTAAATTTTGTTTTCTCTATTTAATTGTATTGGGTACTTGTAGGATCATTATCTTTGGTATAAATCTATGTATTCTGACAGATAAAAGTACTAGAGTACTGTGTCCAGTTTTGGGCCCCTCAATATAAGGACATTGAGCTGCTGGAGCGTGTCCAGAGAAGGGTAACAAAACTGGTGAAGGGACTGGAAAACAAGTCTTATGAGGAGCAGCTGAGGGAACTGGGGTTGTTTAGCCTGGAGAAGAGGAGGCTGAGGGGAGACCTGATTGCTCTCTACAGCTACCTGAAAGGAAGTTGTAGTGTCAGTCTCTTATCCCAAGTAGCAAGTGAAAGGACAAGAGGGAATGGCCTCAAGTTGCGTCAGGGGAGGTTTAAGTTTGATATTAGGAAAAACTTCTTCACGGAAAGAGTAGTGAGGCATTGGAACAGACTGCCCAGAGAGGTGGTTGAATCACCATCCCTGGAGACATTCAAAAAACATGTAGACATGGCACTCCAGGACATGGTCTAGTAGGCATGGTGGTGTTAGGTTGATGGTTGGACTTGATGATCTCAGAGGTCCTTTCCAACCTTAGTGATTCTATGATTCAATGAAAGTATAATAAAACACCTACTTCTCCCTTGTTTAACCATATGGATGAATTTACAAGAAAAAAAAACCACATTTGTTTTAATGTGCAACTATGTAATCTTTAAGTCATTAGACAATTTTCACATTTCTGCCCTTCAGTTGTCCTGTGAGATAATGACTAAGATAGCACACATACAGGGAATACCATAATGTAAAAACACCCCACTAAAGCAACAATGAACAAAAATCTAGCTAGAGGGCTTTGCAGGCCAGTATCTACCCACTGTCCAAGAGAAGAATAAGCACAGGAGGTAGACCCACACTTCCACCTGGAAGCCACACACTTTGTGATGATGCAGTTGTATACATCCTACTAGATGGATTTAATGAAAGAAGGCATTCTTAGCAATTACTGCACCTTAGCTCCTATTGCTAAATTTGCGCTATCCCTCCTTCCCCAATCCAAACACAAATAATTCACTTTTGTTTTTTTCTGAAAGTGTGAAAACAAGTAATAAGAAGATAAGAGATAGAGACTAGAAATCTAGAGGGCATATATCTTTGCCTCTGTGTTCACAGAGCAGGCTATTAAATAACTGAAGTGACTCATAAGCAGTAACACTTGCAGTGACACCTTGCATTGGAGCTGGTTACGGTAAGCCATCTGTTATCTTAGGAGCAAATTGGAGGTTATGCAACATCATTTGTGTTGGATATATAATGTAACTATCAGTGCCTACAATAATCGGATTTCTCAAGTGTACTCCGACACTTACAATGACGTCTTCCCAAAGATTTTCATCAAAAGGCTTGAATGAGAATAAGATATTGTTAACACTGTGGATCCTGACAACTTGAAAACACTGCTTTCTTGAATTGATTGTCTCTGTGAGAAACAAAATCAGAAAGGCTGAATTGAGTACCGTACCCTGCTTTCTGACTTGAGGTACAGCTGTTTTGGGCATCTTTCACTTAACCAGGAAAGACCAAAGAATTCTGCATTTTGTCTTTATTAGAATAGTGTCCATACTTTACATCATACAGTTTTCTTCCCTTTATATGTTTTTTTAATTTTTTTTTTAATTTTCAGAAAGATTGACTTCAGATTACTAATCTAGAGTTTATCCTTTATCACTGAATTTAGCACTTCTCTCTCATCATAATCAGCTGTGCTGGACTATGCTTAACAGCATTGATCTGTATGTGTATTATAGAGATAAGTTAGAAATTTACCCTCTTGTTCAAAGATATGCCGTGCACATAGCTCACTACCCTTCACCATTATCTTAAGGACAGTTTTGGCAGCTAGTAATTTGGAAGGTGTAATTGTCCTAACAGCCATGAAATGACAAATTGTAGGCTACCGGCTATGACAAGTTCATCTGATTTTTTTTCAATCGTGCGTATATATTCCACATGTGATTTAAGTAGCTCAAACTAGAAAAGTCAGGAAAGCACATATTCAAAAACTAGTCAGCTGTATACCAGTACTTCTGCCTTTGTCACTTAGTTGTCCACATATGCTTAGTTCTCTAGAGTTGGTCTGGCATGTGAATAACTATTAATTTTATTTTTTTCCTAATGTCAGTTTCTTGAGAAAACTCATACTGATCATAATAATAGTGATGTTTTTCTCCGTCACTGGACAAACGTTCATATGAGTTGTATTATACCCCAAATAATCCTACTGAAGTCTCTAAAATATAGTTGCTTGTGTTTTTCCTGGTAAAATAATATTTTTCTCCATGAAATAAAATTTCCTTGTAAAATGTAACTTTTCTTCTCTCAAAAGTCTGGTGACTGTTGTGTATGCTTCTAGACCAGTTTGATCATTTTGTGACAGCATAAAAAGAACTGGAGCTTTGGACTTTCAGTACCCACCTGTCTGAGGCGTAGCAATGAGTCGAACATTGGGTTAAGGTTTGCAGAGCCTTTCCTAAGTTTCAGCTTCTTCCGACAGCTGCAGTGTTCCTTCTTCAGTTACATCGTGAGGGCGTCTAGAGGGAATATCAGCAATCGCAACACCTTGCTGAGCACATGGTCTGCCAGCAGATTGTACTACATCATGCACAGAAGTGTTCTTTGACATCTCACCAGCACACCATCTATGTCTTTGCTGTTTGTCAAGGGTAAGAGTCCTCTGCATTCTGTATAAAGTTGCAGCAATCTAATATGCACAGGTATGTTTTACAGGTTTTTCCATAGCCACTGGCAGCAAGTCATTCCTTCTGAATATGAGCATGCAAAGTCACAGCATCAGTTAATGTGTCAGCAGCGTATGCAACAGCATTGGAGAACCATCAATCCTGTCCCTGCATTCTGCAAAGTAAATATAGTGCATGATTTATTATGTCTGATTCCCTATTCTTTCTCCCTCACTTCTGAGACACTAAGGCTGACTCTGCATGTCTAGCTTTTTAATTCTAAATTTCATGCTTCGTTCTAAAGGTTGATAGGAGAATTTCAGTGTTTAGACCATAATGTAAGGTTCAGTGCTGTATGGTAAATTCACATTTTATCACAGTTCTAGCCTATGTTTGTTATCACCAGTCAAAGAAGCTTTTAAAGAGATGCAAAATGCAAAACCTGTTAATGTTGACTACTAGCAACTTAAAAAAAAACAACCACAAACCAAAAAAAAAACCCAACAACATAGAACCACCCCCCTCAAAAAAAAATAAAAAATCCCAGAACTTAAATACTGGTTTGCTTATTTTCTGGTCAGGACTTCACCCGTGACCATAAACCAATCGAACAAGCAAAACTTCACGAAACTTTCGTATGTAACTCAACTCATGTTGACTTAGGAAATTCCTTCAGAAAATAAGTACATTTACTATAGTTACCAAACACCAATTCATTACTAAATTCAGAATTATTTAGTATTTTCTGGCTGCCTACAGGCAACAAAGAACACACCTGGGGAAAGTGTGTTAATATTCAGATACCATTTTTAAAAGATTTTTTTTTAAGACTTGAGTTTTAGAAGCTGAACACATATACGTGGATGACTACATTCCAGTTTTAATCATATTATAATGAAAACATGTGATGTCTTAGAAGCAGTATTGCTCTTTCTCTGTTTTCTCCTGACTCTGCCTGAACTTAATATCTGACAAGTGATTGAATGCCACTAACAGTTTGTATTAAAATAATGTATTTTACTATGCACTCTTCTATCTTTTTGATGAATAAAAAGTTAATATAATTGTGTAATTCAAATCTTTCTCTCTAGCACAAAGAGTAATTAAAGTACCAGTTACTCAATAGACTTTTTCACTGGAATGATATTATTCTAGAGGCAATTATTATTTTGTATTGAATATTCACAGAGATCGAACATCTTTCCTACTAGAAAAGTATACCAAAATATTACCATCCAGTAAGAAAGGACTACTTGTTGTTGCTTGTTTCCGACATGGATTCTGGCATACATTTATCTCTGATGTGTCTAATTTTGATTCTGCTCTGAACTGATGACATAAACCAAGCACAGATCTTCTCACGACAGAAAGATTGGTGAGGAAAACTCTACAAGTCACTTAGGACGGTATTCATCTCACTTAACTTCAGACATCTACATCTGAGTTAATCATTGCATACTCCCTTTATAGTCAATGGAGAGAAATAAGCAGTTTTAGGATGCAATTCATCTGCCCTCTTCCAGATAGCTACTTTAGGATAGAATCAATCACCCTTTCAAGCTGTCTTCTTTTCACCATTGACTATAAAGGTAGTCCACTGTGACTAGATCAGATGTAAATGTCTGCCTTGCAGACATTTATGTTTGATGAGGTAAATCTTACCATGAAGTTTAATGGGAGAACTGGTTACAAAGCTATGGCACACAAACCAAGGTAAAATAGCACTGTACATCTGCAGGAACAGTAAGTTCAGCTCTCCTTTCATTCTAGATTTCTCAGTCTACTTTTCTGGCAAAAAAAAAAAAAAAAGGTGAATCTCTGACTCAATGTGAGTGTCCGTAGTAAGTTATTCTGCTGACCACACATCAGGAAAGATCCTATATGCATTTTAATTCTGTTGCACATAGGTTTAAACACTGAACTTCTTAGGTGGGAACTCCAGGTGGCAATCAAGAGGGGCTTTGCTAAACATGCCCCTCCTCATCCAAAATCAACACCTGGTCAATACTGATATAGCATGGCAGGTGTCTCAGTTGTTGGGATGCTCTGGCTGGCCATTCTGGTAGAGGAACAAAGATGGAAGAGCACTTGGTTCAGCGGGAACCTGAAGACCGCTATGTTTCCCACAACTTATTAGTCCTCTGCTGACTGGGCATTTGGAAGCAGCTAGAACTTGAAGTTGACAGTCTGCTGATAAGGCTATAAAAGCAGATCAAAGCTAATAGATTGCTCCTCTTGTTTTGAAATACTATCATATGTATTCATGGCTCTGATTTTGCATAACAAAAAGATGAAGGAGCTGTGTTTCTTAATTAACTGGAGGAAAGAAAAAATTGCCAATATCATTTGCATGAACAACTTTCTCTACATAACCATTTCAGTTAAAATACATTAATTATTGGTAGAGAGAGTCATAGATTGCTGTCACCCTTTGCATACAAACAAAGAATTTAATGTTCCTTAATCAAAAGCTTGCTCTCATACCATACAACATTGGGATTTACATCAGAAAAATGGAGAAAGGTACTCTTAATTGTAAGGTGCATGTGTGCTTGTTAGCAAAGGTTCTGCTCAACCCCCCCCCCCATGTGACACTGGACCAGTATAATACTTGAGCAACAGGAAACTCCAGAAGCCAACTCAAATTCTGGATGGACTGAATGGATAATTTCTGAAGGTATCCATGAGTGCAGCTGTATCTGCCGAGATGTACCATGGTACCCTCTGCTATCCTGTCCTATTGTCTGCCCAGGCCAGGTATTCAAGAAATATACTGTGGCCTTTATTTCTGGTATAAGCTTGTACTTTCTCTCCATGAAATCTGTACATGACTGAATGTACAGTTTACAAAGGAAAAACCAGCATGTGCCTACAGCCCAAGTTTTACAATGCAGGTATAGCTTATTCTTTTCCTACTAAACCATTACAGAGTCTACAGCTTTCAGTTTCATTAAATAAATCTCCCAGTTAAGTGAGATGAATCCAAACTTTGTGGGTTGTAGCTGTGGTGTACAGGAGGTGCCTTTGGCTTGAAATGCTTCTCATGGAGGTCAGAGGCCCATCTTTTTTGTTCATAAGAAAGGAACACTAGGTTTTAAACCTGGCAATGCAAGTTGGAAAAGTTACTTGACTTCATAGCGTCATTCAGAGTGAAGCAAGTGTCAGCAACGGTCAGATCGCGGGAAGAGTTGCTATCTCACAATCTTTAAGACACTAACATGTTTTGATCAGGAAGAATTTTAAACTGCTTTTGGAAGAATATGACTGACAGTACCGATTTCAGACTGGTATTCTCAGTCTTTCACTGGCACAAAAATTTGCATCAACAATTATCTGTGCTATTTTTGGCCTTTCATTGCAAGCACTCATATTAAAAATGCCACTTTTTGAGTGGAATAATTTTGTTTTCAGTCCATTTTTCTATTACTATCTCTCTGTCTGCATAGAGCTTTTGAAAAATATCTCCTTCATCCTCCTATTTGCCATAAAAATGTCCTTATTTTGAAAATGTGAAACCTGGGCAGGAACTACATAGGAGCTTAGCAGCTTATGAGGGAGGGTGTGGAGTTTTCCACAATGTTCAGAATGGGAAAATCACAAATAAGCTAGATAATTTGAGTTGATATCTAGTTTCCACCTCTTTTTTTTTTTTTTTTTTGTGAGCAGAGAGTCAGGAAGTGTTAGAGTCTATTATATACATAATCTACTTTTTTCATAGCAGAATTTAATGGTAGGCTAGAAAAGCTTCACATACCTGTGTTCCAAGGCTGTATAATTACAGACTTACCCAAGGGGCCAGAATAGCTCCACTTTAGCCCAAGAAAGGAGCAATAAATACATATATATGTATATTTAAAATTATCTAATTGTTAAAGCCTCAGAGACCTATGTGGATTCACAGGTAAATCTATTTTATCCTGCACCATGAAAATAAATATTACTTATATTATTATGTTTTCATTAAGGCACACAATTAAGTTAGACAAAGAAATGGGCCAGATTCTTGATCTCACTCTTTGTGCTGCTTTAATAGCGTAAATGGGCTATAAAGTCAATTTAACAAAGCAGATGAAGATTCTCTTGAGGAGAGGGAATATGAAATGGAAATATGCCATTTCTTTTGCAATACTGATTGGATTATAGCGGCATGGTTCAGAATGCTGCTGTGTTACAGTGAGCCCTTTGAACGTAATGGTGCTTTGGAATTATACTGACAAAATTAGGTCTGGAATCAGCCCATGGACTGCTATTCAATAATAGGTCCTTTATGTCTTATCACCTGTGTCCAGCGTATACAGGCACAGCTGAGAAGCTGAACCAATGTATTTAACAACTTATTTACACCACAGTCACCATGATACAATAATCAGACCCTCCTTGATTGTGTCTGAAATATTTGTGGACATTCAGTTTGGCTACACATCTCCCGGTAACATACAGATATGATACTCATTTGGGAGATACATACTTTTACCTTGCCAGATTTATTTGCTTGTTGCTTTTATTCCTTCACAAACGCAGCCTTTACTGGTCTAAGTTACTATGAAGAGTAATAAACTCTGCATCTGACTCAGTCAGGCTTTTGATCTTTGCCTGACTGCAAGTATACAAGATGTGGGCAATTACAAGGGTTGGTAGAAATTTGCATTTGGGGAAAGAAATGCAGATTGTAACTGTTTCTAATGTTTTCCACAGCTTATGTGACAAGCCCCTCAGGAAACAGTGTTTTGGATGCTAACTCTCTTGTTACCATATTAATTGCCTTTGTCATGACAGTTTTGGCATCTAAAAATGGCTGGGAACATGCTGTGCTCCTCAAGAGACCAATCAAGGGCAGGGGAAATTGGTTTATTGTTTCCCAAAGCAGCCTGCGCTAAAGGTGCCGCTATTCAAGCATAGTTTTGAGTCTCCTAGCTTGAATGAGGAGCCAAAGACACTTCGGGCTAAGGAAAACACAGCTTTCATTTAGAATGGTGAAGGGGAAACTAAGAAGTTTATTTCTGTGCCAGCAGGACTTCTGCAGTTAGCTTTTGTGTGCAAATCTGTGTGTCACAGTACAGAGGGTAGGACCAGGAATCAAGATTGCCAGAATCCAGAAAGGTCCCAGGCTTCCCAGGAGGGATCCTGAACATCTTTGGTTTTAAACGAGCTTCAGCTAAGCTTGCTGAAGTGCATGATTCAATCAAAATTTTCCCTGTGATCAAAGAATATACTCTCACAAGGACAGATTGCAAACTGGAGGAAAAGGATCAAGGAATAAGTATCAGGGGATAAATAATTATGAATGTTGTCTTAAGTGATGCTGGATTTATAATATAAGAACAAGAAGATGCTAATTTCTGGTTAATTTTTCTTTCTTTGAGAAGAGTGGTAAGCAGCTGTTATGCTGTAGGTGATGGACTGTAGGTGGTAAAGGGATGGGTCAGGATGGCAGGTGGTGGGGCAGAGAGGAGAGACTGGAAGAAAAAGAACATAAGGAGAGGAAGATGACATGTACATCAAAAAACCAAAGGAGTCACCACAAGAAAAAGAAAGGTAAAAAAGCACCCAATTCCATTACTTACTTCAGTTTATGCCCACAAAACTCAGATTCAGTAAAAATTTAGTGATGCAGCAGAATTATGTCTATAATGTTAAATAAGGGAAGAGAATCCTTTTCAGCATGAATTGCAGAAGACAAGATGCACAACCTGACCCTATCATCTTTGCTGTGTTTCAAACAGGCAGGGAAGACATATTTTGAGTTTTTACTGACATATGCAAAATAATTTTTTAAAAATTTAGTGAAACTAGTGAAATGTTAACTCTGTAGGTCCAGAACAGTAAGCTTATTTCAGACAGTTTCAGTGAAGAAAGGGGGGGAAAAAAGATACTAAAAACCCAGCAAAAAAGGCAAGCCTGGTTTCTAGCTTAGTGTAGACAGAAAGTAAGGGAAGAAACAGAAGGAAATCTTTCTGTTTGGTTGGGTTCTATTTCTTCCCATTAAATAATCATAAAGCAGTCTTGGTCCTTAGGCCTAGATGGTCAAAACAGGTGGGTGGAAAAAGGACATAAAAAGGCTGAGTCCCTGTACTCTCACATTCCACTAGGCACCACAGCAGGCTCTGCTATGATAGTCTGCTGCACTGAGCATCCTCTGTAACAGCAGCTCACTCATCTCCCACGCAGTATTTATTCACGCTAAAGCTCATGCATCTTTACATACGCACGCCAGAGGTCACAGAATATGTCTTTTCTGTCCTGAAGCCCTTAGCAGAAGCTACAAGTACTTCCATAATGTGGACATGTCTCAGAATAGCACAGAAATCTGCAGAAACATGATAGGGAGCACTGTGCTTCTGGAAAGATAATGTAATATTTTAGTAACTAACAAAATGGTAACTTTTACAGAAGAACTTAGCCCTATAAAGTGATCGAAAAGGATGAAGCAAGGAATTATGCAAGACACTTCCTGTTTCTACTTCCCCTTATTTAAAATGATGTATTTTGCAGCACAACAGAAGTTGTGAGTCAGGGAGAGGCACCAGGATCCATAAGATTAAAGTGAGAGCATCGGTACGTCATGACAGATTTTGAATGGCGTTACATCTATTATTCATTACTTACTCACATCCAAGTCTATAGTTAAGGGAAGTGATTTGACAGGCAAGACATGTACGTAAATTGCCCATCAGATGATATAATCTACTACTGAGGGAACATTTCAAAAGGCCCAAAATATGACAGAAAACATAATACACCCTGCATGCTAAGTACATAACTGTCCGAAATGCATGACCTGAACTTTACAACCCTTTTCATTTGCAAATTTCAAGAATTCTTGGGAACTCACAGAACACTACATGAATTTTGAATACAGTCAATACTTCTTCAGAGAGTATCCTAAGCAGCGGAGAAACTCTCCTGGTGGCAATGTTCAAGGAGAACAGTTAGAAAGGTATAAACCTAGCTCTAACTACTTGTAGATTACAGCACTACCAAGACACCAATGTTTCTGCAGTAATTTTTGTTCAAGGGGATCTCAAATTGCATCTTTCCTAGGTAGTTACACTGATGAATTTAGTTGCATTTTGTAACACTACTAACAGTACACATTTTCCTTCTTTTTTTTTCCCAGCTGAAAAATAAATTAAACAAGCTGTTTTTTGGGGGTTTTTTTTTGCCTTGAACAGACATTCTAGGATAAATATAAAATATCTGATGCCCTTGATGTTTTCTACAGCACAGAAGAAAATAGTTTCTTACAGCTGTAAAGAAACTATTAGAAGAAGCAGTTCTTTGTCATCTGTGTCTTGGCTCCTAATATAGCTCAGTAAATACATTGTTTGGTTCTTCCTCTACCAAAGAGATCAAGAATGGTTTCTAATTTTTCCATCTGTATTACTTTTTTGCGTGTCACAGAGAGCATTGCTCATGTGGGACTAAGTCTTTTTGGTCTCTAGTTTCTAGTTTCATTGCTACCCAACCTATGGGAATTTGTACATAGTATAAGACAACAGTAATGAGTACAGAGAACAGGATATTTATTTTTCTTTCCTTCTGGGGCAAAACCACCTGCCTCCCTGTATTATTTAGGCTGATAGAACAACAATATCAAGGACAGTGATCTGTCTAGCCCCCAACTACAGTTTTCATAGACTCCCAGTTAGTGAGCTTCTATCTTATGTTCTCTCAGTATCAATATGATACAAATAATAACAATGAGAAAAGCAACAGTTGTCATTCTCATTATCATCAGTGTCATCAAGAGGAGGAACTGTGGCATTTTTTGATTTATCTTTCCTGTTTAGCTAAACGGTTTCCTTGCTAGGACTGCTAGGAATGTTTCCTTGCGTGGATGTCATCTACCTTGACCTTAGCAAAGCCTTTGATACAGTATCACACAGCATTCTCCTGTGGAAGCTGGCAGCTCATGGATTGGACCGGCACACTCTTCACTGGGTTGGAAACTGGTTGGAAGGAAGCGCCCAGAGAGTTGTGGTCAATGGTGTTAAATCTAGTTGGCGGCCGGTCTCTAGCGGTGTTCCCCAGGGCTCGGTCTTGGGACCGG
>VWZZ01003642.1:0-20866 GCA_013399095.1 Psophia crepitans | reverse complement strand
TCAGAGGTCCTTTCCAACCTTAGTGATTCTATGATTCTATGATTCTAGGACAACAACAAAAGAAAATAAATATTCTTTGTCATATATAACCAGGAGATCTTACTCAATATTTAGTAGTATAGTACATGATGCACTTTGCTTGACAGAACTAAATGCATTAATCCATACCCAGACTACAGAAGGAAGGAAAACCAACCTATGAAAAGATTTATGTTGTGTCTAGGGAGAAAGATGGACTTCACAAGTAAAGAAATTAGCTTACGTATGTGAGTCAGTGCCTAGTGTACCATGTTCTATAGCTCACCACAGAACTATACGTTCAGGGTATACTGATGAAACTTACACAAGGGTTTCTCAGATAAAACTAATTTTGTCCAAGGGTTAGTGAGGGCAGGATAAAAACTCATTTTGCATCTCTTTGCAAACAGTCCATGAGTCACATCTCACAAGAAGGATGCTACCTGGACACTAGCTGATTTCCTTCCCCTCCAAGTATCATGTTAAGTGATTGCAAGCAAATAATTGGTGCATTTTGACCTTAAATAGTTTTGCAAACTTGTGAAATATCTAATATAAAATATTCAATATACTTTAATCAGGCCTGACCAAAAAAAAAAAAAAAAGCAGATTGTAAAGAAAAAAAGTGTTTCAGGCTGAAATAAGTATTTTATTCCCATAAGATCCACTTCTTTATCCCATTCCTAACCTTGTATATCATTATTTTAATAACTGAATATTCAAAAAGAGAACAATATTTAGAAACACCCAATCAACATTTTGCATTTTCAGATTTTTAAACATGTTTTAGAAATAAGTAACTCAGCCAAATGAAAATAAAGAAGCATTACTTTGAAAATTACTGTTCTATATTTTTTCAGAGAAAAATACTCTGTCAAAAAAAAATAAAAATTCAACTTTCCAACTTAGAATCAGGAACTATAAGACAAAGGAACATGCTGGCACTGGCGATGATAACTTAGATTCTCTTAAATTTGATTGTTCTTGATATCAAAAAATCACCATGTTTTTAAACTTCTTTTACTACTACTAAATCTTTGCATGGAGCTGCTTTAACACTTTGTAATCTTTTACAAAGGCTTGAAAATTAACATTGAGCAAAAACTATATAAAAAAATCCCCACAAACAGAACCATTTTATACAACCCATAAATTCACATTGTTGCCATGATTTAGAGTGTCTTTAGGTCATAGGGCTTGTTAGAAATTGAAACTTTTGCTTAAAAAGAGATACACGAGACTGTGGCTTCTTTGTTAAGGGAGTGTCTTTCCAAGTATGTACTAATATAATGTTGGTTTTATGAGTCACTTCCCAGAAGATCTGACAACAGTTAGTGTTAAGTAGATTCGCACTGAGGCAGCACCTATGATTCCCAGGTGATGGTCAAACACAGTTGCATAAGGCACAATTCAAACGAAACAAAAGATGAACCCTTCCCTAATTTGGCATAATATCTCTACAAAACACAAATTTTATGCTTTTCTACTGTATACTGTTTTTATACAAATATTTAGCAGCGAATATCTTGAAAAGCGTCTCTTCCATGGTGTTTACCTGAAAAGGAAGAATTTACATAATAGTTTCAAAAATGCAAAATAGCCTTTTTTTCTCAGATTTGGTTCTAAGGTTTTAAGCTGAATGAGAGACTAACCACAGCTACCCTGATTTTTCACAGCGAAGACAAGATGTTCTCCAACGATTGCTGTAATATGAATAATAAAAATAAACATATTTTCGTCACTAGAGACTCAAACCTGTTCATTTGGATATCATCAGTCACACATGAATCAGGATTCATTCCACAGAAATTGGTGGTGTAAAGTCATCTTAAGCAGCCTAGAAAAGCCAACCAAAGAAAGAACCCACTGCACCTTCTCTGAAGCTGAGTGAGCAGCACCATATGTAGTCAGTGGAGGAAATAAGCAGGCCCTCCCAGAGGAAATTTCATGCCATCCTGAAATAGCTGTCCAAGACTTGTAGGATGAATCACTCCATCTTGCTCACTCTTTCTCAGCTGTAGCCTACGGCCCTAATGCTTAGCCTAGATTTGATGCCGAACTTGTAGGCAGACAAAGTTAGGTCAAACGAATCCTGCCTCCAGTGTGAAGAGAAAGGTCTTTCTAGACGTTGCATAAAGGAATTGAGGGACAAAGAGAGAGACCAGTCTGTGGGAATGAAAAATATTTTTGAAATGTAATGTTTTTAAATGCCAAGACTGGTCAGACGTAAAAAGCCAGAATTATCTAGACCATATCACTACAGACAGAAAAGTTTCATGGCATCTGCTAGGTTTTGTAAGTGTTAGTGAAATTGCCTGAAGAAATCTCTCATATGTTGTATAATCTGCCACAGAATCCAGTATGAACAATATTTGGCAAAATCCACCACAGAGTTTCAGTAGCCCCAGCTCAGACTGTTTCTGAAACACTACTAAAAAAATAAGGAAAATTATTCTTTCTGATACGAACTTTTTTTTTTGGGGGGGAGGGGGGGAATAATGCCGTATGTCTTTTATTTAGAAAGCATATGTAAAAATTACACCCCACCTTCCCCGCTAACTTCAGCTGTTTTGCACTTGCAACGCATGATTTAAAATGTCTGTACAAAGGCTAAATCACGCTCTACCTATGTGTTGCTTTCCAATTAGACTGGAGGAGGTTAGAGACATTAAAAGCTGCAGTAGAAGCAGTCTCAGCTGTACCATCCATTTTATTTGTCTGTTGAAGAAAACAATGTGCTGTATCCAAGAGCACTTTGTCCTGAAGTGACTAATGCTGCTGCTGTAGTGTATTTGGAGGACAGCATGTTAGGCATAAAGAATCAGGATCCTCAGCAAGAAGCACAGCAAGAAATCAGAGAAGTATATTCTAACCATAGAGAAGAGACAGTAGAGATTAATAGGATACAAGAGCTGAATTCTTCACTTTTGCCTCAGGAAATGAGATAGGCACATAACAGGTATGTGCTCTGTTGGTGGCTTACTCTATTTACAGAAGAAATATTATGGATTGGGGGCACTATTTGGGGTCCTGAAATGCCCACTCTTCAGATGTATATGATATGATAAAAATACCCAGGGATTTAGGTAAATATTCCTAAATTCTGCTGTTTGTCTTTTCTGTGTTCCACTGATTCTTTGATTTGCTGCTGTATTTTACCTGGAGATCCCGATTGTTGCGTCGCAGCAGCAGAAGTTATCTCAAAAGAAAAGGTTTAGTAGAAGTAGATAGTCACAGAACAAGAGAAATGAGGGTTGGCATAGACTTCTGGAGGTCATCTAGCCCAACCTCTCCTTCACAGCAAGACTGTTGCTGTAATAGAGCAGGTCAGTGCTTGGCTAGACTGGCCAAGTCTTGCACAACCCCAAGGATGCTGATAGCACAGCTTCACTGGGTAATCTTTGCCTGTGCTCCCGAGTCCTCCAAGGATGATGTTTTTCCCAACATTCAGTTTGAACCTTCCAAGCTACAACTTGTGTCTGTTGTCTTTTGTTTTACCATTCTCACAATTCCCCCCACACCTTGTTCTTCCTTCCTTCATGCCGGCATTGACTATCTTTTCCAATGGCTCCATGTAATCTTTTTGTTTTCTATCTGCAGTAGGACTCAGTAATCCTGGCACTTGTGCATCTGTTGTTGACTTAAATAGAGACATCAGACTACTCCTCAATTATTTAGGAGATACATCACTGGAAAACTAATTTTCACAGTTCAAAGTTGTTAATTCATGAGAAGCTCAGTGATGATTTTATGACCTAATATGGTTTGGAGGATAGGTGTCATGCCTGCAGAACAATAAACTTAGAGACTTCCTCATGCCACCTTTTAGGTGAAAGTGTACACAGATTATTCTGTTGTGATTTAAAAACACATGCTGGCTCCTTTCATCACAAGCGTGACTTTGCCCTTTGGGGTTTTGTTTTATTGCTCATTTGTTTCTTTCACAACCTCCTCATTTGTTTTCCTGGCTGTAGATCTTATCCTACTCATTTGTCTAAGCAAAACTGTCCTTGACTGTTTCTCTTTCTTAACCCCCCACCTACTCAGATGAATTCCACTTACCATTGTCTCTTTCCCTCTGGTCACTTTGTACCATGGCATCTGTACAATACTGCAGTACTCATTAATTCTTGAGTAGTTTAACAATGGAAGATGGTTAAAGAGTCTTTCAGGAGCAGTTTAGAAAAATACCTGTCCACTTTTTGATAAAATAATGCACAGATTTGTCTTGCCTCATGTAATAAACAACAGCTAATAAAAATTAAATGAAAGCAAGTGTCAGTAGTCACAAGTTATTTTGAAATGTCTTTATCCTTATATTGTAGTGAATTCTAGCATGCCTCTTATAAATACTGCTCTGAATAAATACTGCTTCTTCACCTGAAGAAGTAACAGTCCACGTAGCTGTCACCACTGCATCTTGACAAAATTAAGTGCTAATTGTAATCCCTAAATCAAAATCAAAGTCATGTTCAGCTATACAAATAAACTTTTTGGAGGTAAAAATAACACAGGTATTGTATTATATTGCTGTCCCTTTGGTTAAAGACTTTTTCCTCTCCAAGGTTTGTATTACACTGTTCAGAAGTTAAATGAGCCCACAGATGGTCTCCTAAGAGGTCTGCTACAATGGATTTCCACAGCAGGTCCACTATGTCAGATGTAGGGCTAATGCCCAGTCCTCACAATAGGCCCAGGAAAAACCTGTGTGTCAGGAATCAGTGAGTTTACATTTTCTCAGCTAATGTTATCAGAAACCTTCACTTAGACTATTGCATTTGAAGAGGGGGTCTTTCCCACTGATAAAGGTTAAGTTTGGAAACTTCCTGATCTTTTTGTTACATTTGAACTCATGCGTGAAAGAGTATGACACTCTGAAATCTGAGTGTGTAACCTGGCTGGTTTTCAGCCTCATCTCAGATTTTGAATCACATTTCTTTTCCTTTTCCCCTTTTTTCCTCCCTTCCAGCACTACACATGGATTTTCCTATATGGGAAAAGCAGGCAAATGGATGCACTGCCACCAGCTCCCTGACTTGGGCAGTCAGAGGACCAGAAACAACAGATGTGCAGCAGTAGAAACTTGTCTAGATGGTGCCTTTGAGTCAACCCCTGCAGGAGTCAAGCTATGAGCAGCCTCTTTTCTCAGGGTGAAGTTTTTATATATTCATAACAGGCTGACATCACTAGCACTGACATTACATGGTCTCAGAATAAGGCATTCAAGAACCTAGCAAACAAAATAATTTCTTCCTTAAAATCAAAACATTTCACAGGAAAAGCTATTCATAACAATCTATAACCTGCCTATCTTTTTCTAGGGCTTATTTTCAGTCATCTGGGGAAAGACACTTATTACTTTGAGACTTACATCCTTGTCCCTGAGTATTTTCTGTCCATGAAAAGCTCAGAAAAAATACACCTTGTTCTCCCTTTCTCCTTCTCAAAAGCCTTTTCAACCCTTTGCAACATTGAACTAAACCAATATACTGGGTTACTTTATGCACTTACTTATTTTTGATCCTGGACAGATAGGATTCAGGTCTCACTGTTAAGTTTCTATCATGAAGTGAAACAGATACTGTTCCGGTGCTTTTTTGGTGCCATCCAATTTATCTCCATAGAATAGGCGCAAAGTCTCATTTTCCTAAGTGAAGTAGAAGCAAACAGGAACTGACAGTTTCCTTGCTCACAATTTCCATGCTGAGCTTTCTGACATGGCCAGGATTCCTCTCTCTGAGGAACATGCTGCCTGCTGGCTTTCCACATCTATTTCTACCTCAGACACAGTTTCAATCAGCGTCTGTATCTATGAATCAGCAAGGAAAGCTTTTGGATTTTCAGGCCTTTCTTTATAGCTCGTTACATTGGGTCATTGCTATATTGTTTCAACTATATTACTCCAAAAAGAAATGTAAGTACTTCTTGCATTCAGAGTTTGTCTGCATGTGGAATTATTGAGAAATAATTACTAAGCAATAGCTCAGAAATGCATGAACTAGTTTATAAATGCATTCTTGTTCCAGACCTAAGGAATATTACACAGTAAATAAAGAAAAGGTACTCTTTAAACTGAGTGCCCAGTGAACTGTTGTAGAATACGTATTCCAGTACAGATTAACATTTTCTGGTGGTTTCTAGATTATGCACATAGAGCTGGACACATCCCACATTACTTCACATGCTAGTTGTGTTATTTTTGGCTACAACTAATGCAACGAGGTAGATACCTTCTAGAAATTACTCAAATTTTAGAGAACAAGGTTCTTTTCAGTTTTGCAGAAAAAGACCTGGGGGTCCTGCTGGACACCACCTTGAACACAAGCCAAACGTACCGATGCAGCAAAGAGGGCTGATGTCATCCAGGGCCGATTAGGAGTGTTGCCATCAGCTTGACTCAGCACTGGTGAGGCCACACCTGGAGTCCTATGTCCAGCTCTGGGCTTCCCAGTAAAAGTGAAACATGGACATGCTGGAAAGAGTCCAGAAAAGGGCCACAAATAGAATTTGGCTTGCAAATATTTCTTTATAATATACATTAAAAATATTATATGTACATGTGTGTGCATTATATCTCTCTCTATCTACCTATGTCTTTATCTATATCCATAGCTCCATATATCGGAAATAACAGAAAAGAAATAGCTATTTAAAATATATGTTAAAATATGTTACATGTGACAAATATTGTACAAAATACAAAAATCTCCATACATCCACTGTCTAATAAGAAAAATCCAAAGTACACTGACAGATTAAAAATGAACAATCATCATTTAAACAGGAAAATGTGAGTACACATCATTAGCCATAATTTAAAAATACTCATTAAACTGTTTGTCACTTCAGATAAACTAACACACAGGAAGTAGCAGACAGTGCCTGAGAAAAGTATGAATGGTAGAAAAAGGCAATATCTGGAGAAATAATTATTTTTAATTTTTTAAAATATTCCAATGTATATATAGGAGAGAATACATTTTATATTTTTTTTAAAGACACAGCAATGATTATAGATCAAAGTAATTCTATAATGGATTTAGATTGTGAAGGGACTGTACCTTTGTTTTATGTATATGCATATATATGAGCACTCAACATGCTTACCACAAGGAAATTATAGCCCTCATATGGAACTGCAGTGGCAACAGTAAATAATTAAAATGGTAATAATTTGTGCTTTGAGCAAAGGCAGAGTACCTCGACATTAAAAAGATATGATTTGTAAATGGTGGAACTTCAACGGGAGTAAGAGCCCATGAAGGTGAGTCTGAGGCCTTAGCTACACCGTATTAGCTATTCTAAAATCCCACGAGTAACAGTTTGTAGTCAATCTGCTATTTTACAGACAGATAGACCAAAAATGAAAGCAGCCATTAAAAAAATAAACAGAGTAATCCGTTATGTGACTTTATCAAATATTTCAACCCAAGTGCTTTATTTAATAAGAGCAATTTGTTCATGAAAGAATTTTGCCCCTTTGTCCTAAAATGCTACTTCTAGAAATAAAAGCATATGTAAAAATAATTCTGTCAGCAAGACAGAAGAAAAACATATCTCAAAACTACAATTACAGAAAATTAGTTAAAGCCATTTTACAGGTTTAAAGATAACTGACTGTCTTTCTCTCTTTTTCCTTTTAAAATCCATGACCCAGAGGAACTGAACCAAGATCTGCTCAGAAGGACTAAATGTTCTCGAAGAACCTTTAGATTTATCTGATGCAGCCACTTCCCAAATTTCAGCACAACTCTAAAACAAAAAAATTGTCAGCACAGGATAAATGCTTTTGGTGATAAGCTTTCATTATGAACTGTCTAGAGACAATGAAATTAAGGTTTTTTTATTGGGTCTTTGGATTAATTATCCAGTGAACACCTATTGACTGAAGGTTGAGCTTTTTTTTTTTTTTCTATTTCAATGAATAGTTTCCCTCATTTGGTTCTTCTCCAGTTATTCATTGTAAATGTTGATGAAACATCTCTAAAGGCCTCAGTTCCTCCTACCTAAATTTGAGAGCTTTGCTGAGATGCTGTTTAGGACACTGTCAGTCTAAACTTTCTTTCTAATCAATGGTGAGAGATAAATGTCTCCCAAGGGGTTTTCAGTCTACATCACCACTTGGAAATAATTCCCTATCTCCTTTGTAGGGAATTTGAATCCACTGCAGTGCTATTTAGATATCTTACATAAGAGCTTAAGTCTAGGTTGGACGTATTCTGGCCTAAGTTTTCAAAAGCACTTTCTTCCATTATTGTTTCTTAAACATTTACCTATTTTTAGTTTGTTATTTCCTTACTTGAGGAAAACTGAAGTTCTGATTATATGTTCACCCATTTACTTTCTTGCAGTCATACAGCTTACAGTATTCCAGCTCTCCACATTGACAGAACTTATACTTAATCAATATTTATGTAATACAAACCATACTTACTTCAGAACATTATTGCCAGTGAATAAATACTAACCTGGCCAGCACTCTCAGCCAGTTAAGCTGCAATACATTTTAAAGGTCTTCAGAAAGTATTATAGGATTAATGATCTAGGACTGAAATCTAGACACCAATTGCCTTATAGTAACACGATTCCATACTACAGACTGAATACAAAGAGCAGCAAAAGTAAGAAAAGTGATAAAGTACTGTAAGTTTAAAATTAATTAAGTAGTCATTGAGGAAAACCTAGCTAGGGTCCATAGGCCATTACAGTACAGAGCATTACCTTAAAAGTATGGGTAATTTTAGAAAGAAAACAGCAGAAAATTAATTGCAGTTTTCATGTGCTTTGGACTAAAAAAAAATATTAAAATTACTAACAAAGATTTTCCTTTATTTTTAAGATTCTTAGACTATTAGTTTCTAAAAAAAAAATAAATAATAAACCTCTAGTAAAAATCAGAACAGAAATCAAAGAATAAAACCATAGAGTGTTTGAGAACTGGGAAGAATTTTCAGTTGTTGATCTTAGAAGTCCTGTATAGAATTAAATTGCACGTATACCGTTCATTTGTTTGTCGGTTTTTATGCTGTCTATCACCATTGTATCTGATTTCTGTTCACAAAAAAAATCAATAGCAATAAAAAAATGATAAGGAACTCGTAAGATTAACAAGGAGGAAAATACTGAAGAAAATTTTGCTTAGCTTCTTTGAAGGTTTTTTGTTTGGGGCAATTGTTTGTCACAAGCTTATTTTATTTATTTTTAGTGGTATTTCAGTGTGCCAACAATACAAACATCATCCTTCTTTCTATTCATGCTGTCTTGTAATGTGCTGTAAAGACTTTTTAAAGATAAAAATAATCTGAGTTCATAAAAGACAAAGTCCAGGTGCATAAAATGATGCTGGAGAGAAACAGACCAACAAGTTATACCTCAAGTTGAATGCACTGCGTCAGCAAAGTTATACCTGCTGTATAAAGTCAGGTATAGTTGAATTCATTAAATCTAATTTCCATCATTAACTTAATCTACATAGGTAATTCATACATAAGACAAATCTCACCCATACAGAAAGGTGTTTATTTGAAGATGAGACTTCTAGCTGTCTTTGAGATATAGGCATCTAAGCTCCCTAGAAATTCCCATCTGAATTGTTAGATACCTAATGGCTTCATCTTCTTGTTTTGACCTTCACATTGTCATCTTTATTCCTGAAAAACAGAATAGAAACAATAGCACTTGCCTACCTCAGAGGGATCTCTATTGTGAAGACAAATGCATTGTTTCTGAGGTGATCAAACTCCATGATAATAGGGATCACATAAGTATAAAGACATTTTATTTTATGTTTGAAAACAACATCATGCACAGTGGGAGCTTCTGAAGACTAGAAAGAACAGCAGTAACAATAACTTTCCAAGTCCTTTTGTAAAAGCTGTTTCTGTAGTATAAATATGGAATGACTAATACTATCACAATTTAGTGGTATTATTACAATAAACAACTGCTAAACATTGTTTTACTGTACAAATGCAGAACCAAGAGCTTTTGTTATATATCATGTAAATATGTATCATAGAAAAAAAGGAAAGAAAAAAAAAAGGAGGACAGAGCAAAACTGGAGTAATTTTAAAATTCTGAGCTGTTTGAGACAGGTACATCAGTAACAATACCATTAGAGTTTTCAGAATGCACCACAAGCCCACAAAGTTTATTATTTCACCACATGCCACAGAGTTTATTACTTCAGGAGTGAAATCTACAAACATAATGAAATTGAGTTGAATATACAAGGCTGAATATGTACCTTGAGGGCATTTCAAATATTCGCACACTGAGAAACTGTAGAGAAGGAATATAAGGATAAACGAAATGTAGCAAATAGAAGTAAGCATCAAAAAGCTGAAGAAAGCAAGACTGGAGGAGATAAAACTCGTAAAATAATAGGATGTTTTGGGTGTTTCTTCGCAACTTTTTGCATGCTCTTTCACTATCTAGATGATTTTTAGCAACATAATTTTCTTTTACCAGAGAAGCAAGATAAAAATATCTAAACAGCCCACAACTATAAATTCTTCTACTGACCACTTTCTACTTGAGCCCACTGCAGTACATAAAATCTTAAAAACAGTTTTGGCAAAGCATATAACTTTTGTGGTTAAAATATTTGAATGGAAATGCCTACAAATTTTACAGCTACTTAGGCTGAGTAGAGTGTGCTGAGATGACTTGCTCAGTTCTCACAGTCTCACAGTCCTGCTCAAATTAGTAGTTCTGGGGTTCCTTCTCTGATAGACGTTGGTGCCTGGTGCACCGGAAAGTTCTGAGGCAGCTTGTCTCCAGGTAGAACTTTATGCTACCTCTCAATAATTAAACATTCAGGTGAAGTGAACCCTCACGTAACCAAGGCTAGGGCTAAGAAGGGTTTTTCTTTGCTCTGCTTTGTATTTTTTCCTAAGAGAAAGAAATTGGCCAAAACTAATCTAATGTCTACTGTCATTGGGTAAAAATCCACTGTCATGCCACTGTCTGTATCTCAGTTAGGGGTCACTTTTACCATAGAGATGATTCCTATTCACCAACAGCTACTAATCAATCTGTTTTCCTGGTTTTGGAGGGAAACATTTTTATGCAAGTGGAAATTAGGTTGGAGGTTGTTTTTTGTTTTGGTTTTGTTCCCTCTTGCAATGTAACCAGAAGTTCACTAAGACAAAATCTTGAAGAAAATTGCGTTCTGTGTCATGTCTGAAACATTATCATCCCAGTAAGACCTTGCACCGAAAATCTACAAGAGTTATTCAGAGTAGCTAATAGTTACTTTAAAAAGAGGGAAGCAGTGATAATTTGGAGGACCTGCAGCTCTCAGCATACAGTGCCTCAAGCTTGATAAATCTGGTTCTCAGCCAGAGGAGGGATAAAAAGAGTATCTGTTTTCTCAGGAGTGGTGTGTCCTGGGATTTGTGGTCGTCTATAAGCTGTGTGTTTCCAATAAGTAATAAAACTGCTGCAGGCTGCATTGCAGAGCTGCTGAATGTGGGTCACATTCTACCTACAAGTAATAATTTGGCCACCCTACAAGTTAAATATTTATTTTGTTAAAGTCAGTTTCTTACCATTTCCACTTTAGTTTCCAAGGATTCTTTTGATGGTATTAACGCCAAAAGCAGAACTAAATATCTGCAGAATTATAGCAAGTTTCTCTATAACATTTCACTTGAATTTTATTCTTCCCTCAATAGATTAAAAGGTCTTTCATCTCTGCAGTTTTAAGTAGTATTTTCCACAGTAACAGGGGGAGGCCACATCTCTGCTAGTCAGTTTGCTGACTATTTTAATGCTTTATAATTTTGTAATGTTATCCCCTAAGGCTGTCCAAGGGTGATGCACAAGCCCTGTTTCAATGTCTGGTATTAGTTGTCCAAGACAATGTGTTGATTCTTGACTTCTTTCTTTCTTCCATTCAACTCATTGAAGATAAAGATATGCTTGCAGTGTCAGGGGACCTTGGGCTTTTAAGACAAGCTGTTTTTTACAATTTTATTTAGGAAGCTTCTCCTAACATTAAGAAGTAAGTCCCCTCACAAAGGAGAGTAATGAAAGATAAAAGACTAACTGTTGTCACAATTTTTGCTTCTCTGCCCACAGAGGCTGTTTCTCATGGCCAAAAATGCCTAGGATGAACTTGTTTTTTCAATATGTATTATGTAAATGTATTACAGTTGTTTTACAATGGTATTTCTTAACTTTGGCAATGTATAACTGAAGTTCTGTAGAGACAGATATGCATATCATCAAGGTATCAAAAGACTTCAAATGAGTTTGTTGCTTCCCAGTGACTATATCAAAGCTGTTGGCATTTTTGTTATTCAAGAAAGAAAGAAGAAACTGGGAAAAATGTTAGCCTATTTATGGATATTTTTATTGGATAAACTAAGACTGTAATACCAAGAAAATGCCCATACCAAGTAATCTGTGTTTAACATGATGAAGCAGAAAGACATGTTTTTCTTGTTCTTTCCTAGATCTCCAGCAGCACAGCAGTTCTTGGGATTTACTGGCTTTTTCTCCCAGTTTAGAAAATTTAGTAAAGAGGAGGATAGAGAGACACAAAGTCTTTGTGCAGGTATTTTTAGTTGGCCAGATAAAAGTTAGGTCAACTCTGGTACTGCAGGGGTGCAAAGGAACAGGGGCATGTTGCAACTGAAAGGTATATGCTGGCTTGATACTGTGCTAATGCAACCCTGTGGCATCAGCTTACAGATGGCTCACTGTACTGGGTCTGGCTGAGCTGAGTTAATTTCCCCGTAGCAGCCCTTACAGCGCTGTGCATTGGTAGCAGCAAGGTGTTGATAACACACCAGTGTTTTGGCTACTGCCGAGCAGTGCCGGTACACATCAAGGCTGTGTCTCCAACCCTTCTTCCACCCCCTCAGCAGTAGGCTGGGGGTGGGCAAGATCCTGGGAGGGGACACAGCCAGGACAGCTGACCCAAACTGGCCAAAGAGCTATTCCATACCACTTGACGTCTGCTCAGCAATGGGAAGCTGAGAGAGTAACAGGAGGCATTCATTGTTTTTTCTCAACGTTTTGCCTTCCGGGGTAACCACTACGCTTTTGGAAGCCCTGCTTCCCAGGAAGTGGCCGGACATCGCCTGCTGATGGGAAGTAGAGGATAATCTTTTGTTTTTCCTTGCTTTACTTCTGCACGCCGTCTTGCTTTTGCTGTATTAAAACTGCCTTTATCTTGATCCACGACTTTGGAGTTGTTTTTCCTCCCTAATTTTTTTTTCCTTCTCCCCTCTCTGCCCTGCTGAGGAGGGCAGTGATAGAGCGGCTTGGTGGACACCTGCAGTTTAACCAAGGTTAAACCACTACATTCACATCTAATCAGGTAGGAGTATGATGCTGCTGTTTAACCCCAGCCAGACAGTAAGCAAGCTCACATAGTCAGCCTCTCACTTTCCCCCAGTGGGATGAGGGGAGAGAATTGAAAGGGTAAAAGTGAGAAAACTCGTGGGTTGAGATAAAAACAGTTTAAGAATTGAAATAANTTAATAATAATAATGAAAAGGAAACTGACAAAAAGAGAGAAATTAAACTCAAGAAAGACAGGTGAAGCGAATGAAAACTATTGCTCACCACCAACCGGCCAATGCCCAGTCAGCTCCTGAGCAATGGTTCCCCTTCCAGACTCCCCCTTTGGTTTATTACTGAGCATGACATCCTATGGTATGGGATATCCCTTTGGTCAGTTGGGGTCAGCTGTCCTGGCTGTGTCCCCTCCCAAATCCCCACGCATCCCCAGCATATTCACTGGCAGGGCGGTGCGAGGAGCAGAAAAGGCCTTGGCTCTGTCTAAGCATTGTTCAGCAATAATGAAATAATCCCAGTGCTATCAGCAGTGTTTTCAGCACAAATCCAAAACACAGTCCCATAGTAGCACATATAAGTAGAGAAACTTCCGTGTACCGCAGAAACTCTGTAACTGAGATCAGAGTCACAGACAGATGTAAAACTCAGAAAAAGAGAAAAAAATCAAGGGAAAAGAGGCTGTTAGTCTGAAAACTGAGGCAAAAGCCAGGAACCAACTAACAAGCTTAATGTGCTCAGTAAAGACACTATCAGGAAGGCCCTTTCTGAACAATGTAGATTTTAAGAACTCTAAATTGTATCCAACCATAAAGCAAATGGAAATACTGACGCACTGAGAGAGGCACAACACTAGGAACATTAAAAGCTGACAAAATACTTTGACTAGGATGATCATACTCCAGGTCCTGAGGAGAAACCTGTCCTGGTGGCAGTCAGCCAGTGGCCACCTGGGAGGGAACTGCCAGTGGAGGAAGAACTTATGGTTCCAAATAAACCCACGTTCTCGCAGGCATTTTCAGATATGCCTGTTTGGCAGACTAGCATTTTTTACATGGGCAACTGCACTGGCAGCTGGAATCCTGGCCTGCAGAAAAGATCAAAAGGTAGCTGTAGAGACCGCCAGTTAGGGACTGGAAAATAGATTTTCCCTGACTAATGGATAAAATATGTTATGTGACATTAAAAGCTAAGACACTTTTGTCCTCAGTGGTATCTATGTCTTAAAGAAATAAATATAAGAATGACTTTTAATGCCAGGACCAGGGATCCAGTGCAATCAGTCATATCTTTCAGTCATCTGTGGAAGGGTAAGGCACAATCACAGCACAAAGGAATATAATTCTGTGTTCTGTGCTTCGTGTCATCTCAGTTCTGTCTCCTTTCCTTCTGGCTCCTTGTTAGCAGAACCCCATTGTCCAGAACAATCTGTGTTCTCAAACTGCTTCCTCCTGCTTTTATCCTGTCAATAAATATGACTGTGAATGATCACTTGATGGAGATGCTTGTTCAGTTCAGAAAATGTCATCTAAGTCTGTTTGCTCTAGGGGTCTGATTATTTTCTTAGATCTTGTTTCATCCTGCCTCAAGCACCACTGTTTCATCTGCTTTGCAATGAATTTGATTCCTAGCTCAGTGAGCCTCTGCAACACCTGAGGATAGACTTTGGTGTTTTTCATTGTGGAGACAAGCTCCCTGGACTTTATTATTATTCAGATCCTCAAGACTGGTCATCCTGCCAGTCTCAAGCCTTTACTTTCTTGAAATTATGTGGTGGATTAACCTCAGCTGGACACCAGGTGTCCACCAAGCTGCTCTATCACTCCCCTTCTGAGCAGGACAGGAGCGGAGAGAAAAATGAGATGGGAAAAAAACCCTTGTAGGTCAAGATAAAGGCAGTTTAATAAAGCAAAAGCAAAAGGCCGTGCATGGAAGCAAAGGAAAAAATCCCAAAAGATTAATTTTCTACAGCCCATCAGCAGGTGATGTCCGGCCACTTCCCAGGAAGCAGGGCTTCAGCACACATTGCGGTTGCTCTGGAAGGCAAGCATCATAAATAACAAATACACTCCACTTCCTCCTCCTTTCTCTCAGATTTTTATTGCTGAGTCGATGTCATATAGTATGGAATATCCGTTTAGGTCAGCTGTCCTGGCTGTGTCCCCTCCCAAGACCTTGCCCACCCCCAGCCTGCTGCTGAGGGGGTAGAAATGCTGCAGAGACAGCCTGGGTGCTGTGCCAGCACTGCTCAGCAGCAGCCAAACCCCTGGTGTGTTACCAACCCCTTTCTAGCTACCAATGCACAGCACGGCGCTGTGAGGGCGGCTGTAGGGAAAATCAGCTCCATCTCAGCCAGACCCGACACAAATTATTTCATTAACTCAACAGAGTAAGAAGCCTGGTGATGAAATACGGTGTTAGAGAAGTCCTGCAATAATTATCCAGGTGGATGCTGGCATTATATCCTGTCGTGATTCAACCCCAGTGGGTAACTAAGCACCATGCAACCACTCACTCAGCCCTTTCCCCAAGGGGATGGGTGAAGAATGGGAAAAAAACCCAAAGTCTTGAGATAAAGACAGTTTAATATGACAACAAAATATAATAATATTACCACCACCACCACACATGATGCATAAGTGCAATTTTTCACCACATGTGAAAGGAAAATAAAATAATTTGAAGCCCAGTCTGTTTCCAAGCAGCAAATCTGCCTCCCAGTTAGCTTCCCAGTTATATCTGGAACATGACTTATATGGTAGGGAATATCCCTCTGGCCAGGCTGGGTCAGCTGTCCTGGCCGTGGTCTCCCAGCTCCTTGTGCACCTGGCAGGGTGTGGGAAGCTGAAAAGCCCTTGACTTAGTGTAGGCACTACAACTACCCTAGCACCAACTAAAATCATCAGTGTGTTATCAATATTATTCTCATACTAAATCCCAAACACAGCACTATACCAGCTACAAGAAAGAGAATTAACTCTATCTCAGCCAAAATCAGGACATATTCTTAAAGCAATGCATCTTGATTAGGAAATCTACTAAAAGACTTTTTATATAACCAAAGAATTCCATGCAAGGCTTGTACATGGAGTATGGCATAGTGATGAAATAGATCTACATTGCGTGCATCTTGTCTTATACAATTTGGGAAAACGATGATATAAACGATGATATAAAATGATGATATAAACGATGATTATAAACCACAATGATGTGCCCAGATATTATCTAAGGAATTACTCATTGATACTACCACCAGACAGTTACCATCAAGAATGGAATTTGCAATGAACTGTAACAGTTTTAGCTGACAGTAATGCTGTAAGGTTGTATAAAAGGGATTTTTTTCCCCTCGCAGATGAAAGATTCACAACACAATATATACATAATGATTTATTACTTACTAGTTAAAGCATATGACACTAGGTGTCCCAAAGAGTTTATTGTGTCATGCTGTGCTTGAAATCAAGTGCAGTATTAGAAACAGCATGACTAGCTCAATCCTGTGTGTGCATCTATCTGTGCACCTGTATGTGTTAATATTTCTGTAACAGACATACACAAATTCAGCTTCTGCTTTAGAAAATTGCCAACCACAACTTGTATTGACATCCTGATTCAATGCTGTCTACGGTCATAACCTGCCCTGGACTGATGAAAGGTGAGACAATTTGTTCTTAAATGATTATCTCAGTGAAGAAAGCATTTTAAGGACAGCAACTGTGGTCTGTCTTCAGCGCTGCAGTTTTTTTAAGTCACTTGTTTCACCAATCTAAGCTGTGACTTTGAAAAGGCCAAGCAGCAGGGGAAAAAAATATAAAACCTTAGGCCCTATTTCCTAAGGGATATGTATTATCATTATTGACCTGTTCAAGGAGAAGTAGCAGCTGGAGGTGGAGTTGCACACAGTGTACCCTGGCATGCTTTCACTTCAACTACAAGGACTCCTCTCCAGTTATCAATGTTTGTACCTAGCAGAGCTTTGACTTTCATGTTTCCTTTTCAATACAGGTCAAACAATCAATGCAGCAATACTTTTCAGACACTTGAGTTTTGTAGGGTACCACTGTTACCACAATCATATCTCCTTTAATTTTCAAATCAGCTTTGGATTTGTTCCAGTGTCCCCTTTAGTAAATTGATTTTTAACAGTAAGTGGCTTACATTGTCCATGTTTCTTCAGAGAATGTCTTTCTTTTGCAACTTCAAAAAGTTTGAGAGAAGAGAGAAAAACTATTCTGAATCCTTGTAGAGGTAGAATATCATCTAACATCTATTCTTTCAGGTGGTATTAAATCTCTCTGCTGTCATACACTTACACATAAACCTAAGCACTGACACACCCTTTCTTTCCAATTAAGTGTACTTTACAACTTCCTTCCTTACAGAATCTTGTTATCAACTATAGGAACTGTCTTAATTCTCATACTACCTTTTCTAGCTACCTGTTTTCATCAACATCACTTATATTGTCATCACCCTTTCATGTCTGTACTTGGCTACTTACTCATCGATCCCTTACTTGGTTTTATAAATCTTTCTCTCATGTTTCAGATAACCCCTATCGAGTACCATTATTCCTACATTTACTATTGTACCATATATCTCCAATTTTCTAGCAGTTGTAATTTTTTGTTTTCAGTTGCCATCTTCCTTTAACAATTCGGCCTCTTTCCTAACCTTAAACTATTTTTCACAGTAGAACTAAAAAATTTACAAGTGAAAATACTGGACTTTATTATTTGGCTGAATATCAAATACAGATATTAGTATTCACTTCACACTTAATATTTAGTAGAATATTCTCAAAGTATTGTAGAAATAGTGGACCATATTAATCCCTGATATAACTCCTTGGAGTAAAAGGAATCTTGCCATTATTTACATGACCCATTAATTAATTAATTGATCATCCTGATCACTTGGTGCTATAAGTAAGTACTGCAAGTTAAGGTAACTTGCCCAAGGCATGAAACAGTGAATCAGTAGCAGAACTAGAAAAAGAAAGTGGTAGTTCCTGGATGTGGGCCCAAAACCTAATTTCAATAGGACATACAACCCATATTTCTGAATAACAGTAGATCCTAAGTAAGAATCTCAATATAAAATGCTGTGAGGCTTTCATGGATTCATGCTTTGCCCATAAGAACTGGAGCTGAAAGTCTATCTCAGCCATAAATGATTCTCCTCTGTGGTAGAATACATCCTTTACTTGGGATGCATGTCTGCAACAGGCAAAAAAGCCAGGTATTAATGCTATATTAATTAATGCCATAATATTGTCTCATGATATTTGGAAAGGTGAATGTCAGAAGGGGAAATTATAAAAACAAAGAATACTGCTAGAGCTCCAAGATGAAGAGTTTCCAGCCAACATCTGGTTCTCCACCACCAAAAGTACATGATCAGCATGTGTGATAAGGATTGTTCTTGGCAACATCATTTTGCTTCTTCCTTTCCAGAGTGATGTAGTCACTGAGACTCATTTTAGAAGAACCCAAGTTTTTTTTTTTCAGCAAGCTATAGGAAGAAAAATTTGAGATAGACCACAACTTTGTTTCTTATTCCACCAAATAAACCCCCTTGACAATAATGGCAGAGAGGGAAGCCCACCCACTGCAGTCTGCAATCTAAAATACTTCACTAAATCTTTCAGTGGTATTTGACAGAGAGAAGGTGAGGACAAAGGGCACCTGTGGTTTCCTTTCCTATAGCCTAGTCTAGTCTGAGGCTATTCACAGGTCATTCTTTGAATGACTGACAATGAATTTAAAATTCCTACTGAGCTAAAATCTTGACATTTAGTACATTCATTCTTTATGAGATGCTGAAGAAAAAAATCTCCCAATTGAATTTTGACTTTTCCATTTCAGGTTCCTAAAAGGTCACTGGCCTTTTTTATTAGCTGGAACCATTGTCAAATCTTTGTACTGGAGGGTAACAGTTAACAAGAGGGAGGTTTTATTAGACCTGTGGGGAGTAAGGAGTCACAACATCACTAAATTTCAAGATTATATTCATTTTTTGGCAGTATACTTTGCTACATCTCTCCTTTATAGAAATGAAAATAATATGGAGTTACAAGTATCAAATTTTAGGCCCCAACAATGTATATTTTGCTCATCCATACATATATTCAGATTAAATTAAAAATTATTCACTCATGATGCCCAGATGATGTGGAGATTCTTCTCTGCATGAGCAGTTATTAGACTATCCAACATACAGTCTTACATTGTGTGTGCTATTTCTGTAGTCTTTAAAAGAAATATAGTTGATATCACCATTTTTTCATGAGACCAAATTAAATTCACCAAGTGATGCTGAATATTTCACTGCATTGTAATTTCTGTTTCCCAAAACAACTATATCACTGTAAGGAAAAATACTGAAAAATGCTTTTGAGTACTGGAGCTCACCAAGACCAAGTGAACAACTGCTAATTCTGATAATCATGGTAAGAACAGACAGTGCTGTAACATATGTATTATACAGAATCAGAGGATCATGGAACATTTGACACTGGAAGGCACTTCTGCAGATCATCTGGTCCAGTCTCTCTCCTCAAGGCAGGGTAGGCTGGAGCAGGTTTCTCAAGGCCACACCTGGTTGAGTTTTGAATATCTGCAATGGTGGACATTTCACAATGTCACTGGACAACTGGGTTCAAGTCTTCAACCATCCTCACAGTAAAACATTTTTCTCTCATGTTTATATGCAACCTCCTGTATTTCAGTTTGTGCCCATTGCCTCTTGTCTTTTCAATGGACACCTACTGAGAAGGTTCTGTCTTCTTTACTGCCTCCAACAGGTATTTGTACACAGGGACAAGATCCCCCTGAGCTTTTTCTTTTCCAGGCTGAAGAGTCACAGCTCTCTCAAACTCTCACCATAGTCAAAGACTCTGGTCGCTTCATCATCTTTCTGGCCTTTTGCTTCAGTATGTCTCTCTTGTACTGGGGAGACCAGAATTGGACCGAGCACTCCAGATGCATCTCACCATTGCTCAGCAGAGATGAAGGATCACGTTCCTGAACATGCTGGCAATGGTCTACCTAATGCAGCCCAGGAGTCTGTTCGCTTCCTTTGCCGCAAGGGTGCATTGCTGGCATATGGTCAACTTGTTGTCCATCGACATCTTAAGTCCTTCTCTGCATAACATTAAAAAGGGTCCATTAAGAGGAACGTGGCCAGCAGGTTGAAGGAGGTTATCCTTCCCCTCTAGTGTGTCCTAGTGAGGCCACATCTGGAGGACTGTGTCCAGTTCTGGGCTCATTAGTTCAAGAAAGACAGGGAACTACTGGAGAGAGTCCAGCAGGTTATGAGGATGTTTAGGGGGCTGGAACATCTCTCATGTGAGGAAAGGCTGAGACTACTGGCTCTGTTTAGCCTGGAGAAGAGAAGACTGAGAAAGGATCTAATCAACACTTATAAATATCTAAAAGGTGGATGTCAAAAGGATGGAGCCAGACTCTTCTCAGTGGTTCTCCAGTGGCAGAACAAGGGACAACAGGCATAAACTGAAGCACAGGAAGTTCCA